>JAGVSQ010000666.1:4267-36157 GCA_022683975.1 Rhyacophila evoluta | reverse complement strand
GGGTAAAATGAAAAGTATTTTAAAAATTATATTAAAGCTAGGTACCTCAATTTGTGTTCTGTTTATAATAGTTTAAACATAAAATAAATTTATGTAAATGGGTTCAGTCATTTGTAGATTTAAAATTCACTATTCCCATGGTAATGGATTATGTATTATTATGTACACCATGAAATAGCAACAGTGTAATATATAGGTATATCTACAACAATCATAATACACTTTTGTATCATTAGAAAAAGTCCACTTCACATAATAAATTAATTTGGTTGTAATTAATTCCTAACTTCTCCTTATTCTTAGAAAACTATTCTCAACTTAGGCAAAACTACCTGAAAATACAGGTAGTGTACAACACAAGTACCTGGATATTCCATGCATGGAAAATAATAAAAGTAGTTTTAGTTATCAATGTCAAAGATAAAAAAGATGATTTAAAATACACTATTTTTTGGAATTATAAAAATGACAATTGTTCTATACTGAAACTGAGATAATACAAATATATTTATAGTACTCATACACCTACAGTTCGCCTGTAGCCCAGAGACTGGCAGTCGAGGACAATAATTATGATTGAAGCAGGCCACACATTAGTTAGTCTGCATCAACAGTTGTGTAATGTCAGTTTGATCGATGGCCTTACGTTACATATCATGCTTATGCTGTCTTAATCGTAATCATTAGTATTGGAGTGACAGTCCCCAGACTGGAGGTGTATGGGTTCCATAAGTCTAGATAGGTACTACCCCAACTGAGTGTTATGGTACCCTTTGGCCATATGACTGGGTGGTATGTTCAAAATGAGAAAACATAAAATAAATTAATAATAATAAAATATCACAAATGAAGCTTTCGATTACACAATAAAAGACTGAAGTATAAAAAAACTATAACAACTTTTTGACGCATTTTTTCATTTCCGTTAATGCATTATATTCATTACCACATACAAGATTTTTTTAAGCCTTAAAAAAATAACAACAGAGATTTTTGTTGCAGTGGTCTTCACTTGTCCTTTGCAATACAGTTTTAGAGGTGTACACGGTCATTACAACTCCAACAGTAAATATTTGGTAACAGACCAAAATGATTTCATTCACTATTATGCCTTGCTTAGGCAAAAAGTACTACACCGATTTATAAAGCCACCAGTAAAATCAAAAGCTCAATGGTTATCGTCCAGTCAAACACATGTGTATATTATCACCTCTAATTCTATTTACAATTCATATTTTATTTAAAATTAGTATAAATCATAGTATTTATGGTAGCTCTATGATTGCCATAGTGCACTAGTTTTATTTCTCACTTTTATTGAAAAAATTCACTCATATCGCAGTCCTCTTTTTTGGGAGTGGTCTGGATGGTTCTAATGATTTTTTTAATATAATACGTTTTATATGATAATAATCACAAAATAGTCTGAAATATAAATTAAATAATGTGCATTCACCCTGTAAGTAGACAGCGCCATAATTAGATGAGAGGAAATGCAAAGCATGCATATATACAACTGCATTTGTATTAAGTTAACTCAACTTCTAGTTATACTCACCTTAAGTATGGTCAAAATAAAAAATATTGACAATGAAAAAAAATATTTGAATACTGACTGAGTATATATTATTACTTTTAGTGTTATTTACTGATCAAAATAAAAATGTTATATTTAGCCTAAATTAAAAACAGTGTATCTAAAACTAAGCTTATCAGAATTTGATTATAATGGTTCAGTATTCATCTTGTTATTTTGTTATTTTTCACATTATATTGTGTAATGCTATCAACATTGGTAGGAAATGTATATAAATGTCTGGTAAACCACTGCAATCTGTTAAACTTATTGAAATTTGAATAGAAAAAAATAATAAAAGCATTGGTTGAAAGAATGATATGCTCACCGATGGTCTTAAAAATGCATAATCGAAAACATCACCAAATTTTTCATAAAAATACAAATAATCATATGCTATAGCATAAACTGAGAATTTTACATAATATCAATCATTCAAATATATTCAATGTCACAAATCGATTGATTATACTCATTTAATAAATATACAACACATCATATGGTTACATTTTTTGACCTAATAAATACTTCATGCTGCAATATCAATTTAAAGAAATAGCTACAATACATAATAATTTCAAGGTTTAGTTGAATCAATACCAAAACAACAAACAAAATATGTCAACGGGGGGTTAAAATGTGCTAAAAATACTGTATATTTGTTTGTTATATTACACCACAGTTCGGATTTATCAAGTTTGTGACATTTACAAAATAATGAAAGTATCCGAATAACGCGACAACAGGTGAAAATAAGGGCACATTTCCCATCGATACGATTATAACTAACATGCAATTGTTGGTAACATAAGTGAAATAGTTCTATATTTATTTCAGGAAGCGTGAAAACCAAAATAAAATCGATTTTTTTACCGTGACTATTTCCTTGTTCTGTCACTTTAGTTTTGACGACTTCCATAAGCGTCAACATAAACAGATAACACCACACTATTTGCCTATTCATATTGATTTTATGATATTTCACTGTTAACATTTCACTAAATTCTATCGGCTTTTATTTCATTTTTATTATAATACTTCGCAATCCTACCGATCGCGATATCTCACTCACATTGCGTTGAGAAAAAAACAATGACACTAGCAGGACTACCAACGTGAATTATTACAAAATAGGTCCTTCATGTTTCTTCACTTGAATGAATATAATCACAGAACCTCTATGTTACAATATGTATTTAGTTATAAGTACGTTTATAAAACAACGTGGAATTCATAAAAATCACGTTTGACGTTAAATCATGAAATTTGTGGTAGTTTTGTTTTCGTTGATTTTTTGTTTGAAAAGTATATTACCATAAAATTAATGGTATATCACTACTATATTTACATTTAATTCGCTTCAAAATATTAAAATAATATCATACTATTGTCGCATAACGAAATTAAATAACATTGCAGAAACAAGGTTAATCTTTGCAGTAATACTTTCATTTCACGGATGGAAAATATCTAACGTAAATAAAATTTATAAAGTTAACCTCGAAATGTCAAACAGGTCACAAAAAATAAAACACTTTAAAAAAAAAAAGGTAACAATATTTTTTCACAATAGTAAATAAAATGTAGTATTTCTATAAGCTAGTAATAATTGTGTGAGTGATGAGTGAGTCTATAAAAAATATTTTAAATTTACTGTAATATCAAAGTTAGAACAAATATTATTTAAACAAATGCAGCCACCATACGACCACGTCTCTCGTTTTCTGACTTTTGCTGGAAATATACAGATGATCATGTGTTCTGTGAAAGTTGAAGGCGAAAAAGTGGTTCAACCTTATTGTCATATTTTTTTATCATGAATCTGGGAACAATAAAACCTGGACTTATTATACTACAGGATTACTGATACCAGTACAAAATGAACCCTGACAAAGAAACAATTAAAATTTTTATCTATAATCTATTATGTAATTTTCCCCTTAATAGTAGACAATGTTTTTGCTATAGCTAATGATGATGTTCATTGCTGAATTTACGACCTGGCTGTATAGATTATGCGATTATTGGTTATTGTTATCTGTAAAACTTTTCAGTGGCAAAATTTTAAAGAAATCGCACCAATATACAAAAACTGAAAACGCTATTTTCGAAGTTATAGCAGAAGGGCTGACAGTATTTTTAGTTACTAGATCACATATACTGGTGTATCAAATTATGAACAATGCTATATACATGCAAAAAAAATGCCCATGGCAAATCTAAAAATATGTATCTGAAAAGGATAAATGTTTTCGAGAATTTTTGTTAAATTCTTTGATTTGTAAATATGTAACGTGAATGCCGGATATTATAATGTTTTCACGATCAGTTGGCACCATACCACATCATATAAAATTATTTAAAAAAAATCAATTATCACCATCAAACATTGGCTGTCGTTATCAATTCTGATAGTTACATGCTACTATATACAATAGTTTTAATCTATGAATATGTATGTGGATTATATTTAGGTATTTACAAATTTAAACAAACAACCGACAATACTTAATAAAGTTTTCAAATGTATTTTATGTTTTAAAAAAGTTGTTGATAAAATGTGTCTTTAGATAGATATATGTAGGTTGTATTATTTTTTAATAAATTGTATTCATTAGTATGTTTTTTTCTATCTTCTATTTAATATCAGAAGGTTATTGTTGTAAAAAGTTACAGTTACCATAGTTGTCCAGTGTATTTAGTCACGACTGATTATGTTAAGTAAAACGCATGTTGGTTTTAAAATTTATTGGTTCTTTATAAAATAACACTTAATTACAATTATTGTATCATAATATTTTGACTTTTAATTATTTAAAAGTTATTTACAATAATTCTAAGGAGATTTCTCATGGAAAACCCTTATATTTTTATTAATAATCACATTGATTTTCTCAACAATAAAAACCAATGACATAAAATTTCATTTTATTTGCATCGACTATAAAATTATACCTCCATTATAAGTAACAATTTCAGTTCCCAAGATGAAAGCATTGTAGAACTTTGGTTTGAACTATTTTATAGCTTTTGTTGAATTATAATAATGAATTAATAATTTTTATGGATTAAATACATGTATGAAATGTGATGAATAAATGAAAAAAAAAATAAGGTCACTAATATTAACCAAAACTAGTACATTATTATTTTAGCTAAAATATACATCACAACTTAATGACAAACTCATAGTTAACTATAAAGTCACATATAAAATTTTATCATGTGATATGATGTTGTGTACAACTTTCATCTTGGGAACATAATTGCTTAGTGTACATGTCATTTATAGTTCAACCAAAACTTGTGGGTCGATAAATGGTATACAGTGTTGTATAATTTTATAGATCACTTTTTCAACTAGGCAGCTGTATAATTTCTTTATTTGTAAATTTAAATTTTCTTATCGATCGTAAAATTTTGGTTAAACTACAGATAAAATTCATCAGTCAGCACATAATTTAATAAGCAATATGTTTGTGCTAGCATATTATTTTAATATATACATGTACATAATCAGTGTATTACTTAGGGTAAAGTGGATTGATTTTTTATTTTTATTTCATCTCATTAACAAATGATATAACAGTCTTTGATTATGTACAATATATTTCTGATTGAGTTTTATCTTTTAATTGACAAATATATAATTTAAAGCAACTTTATTTAAAAAAAAAAACAATAATGACTCAATTACATAAACATAAGACAAAGACAATAAGCATTGCAAAACATAACAAGTCAAAAATATAAAAAAAAAAAAAAACTTTTTGGACATTTTGAACTGAAATTATAATGTGAAAAGATTACATTAAATTTTGATCGCTGTACATCTTCCTATACATAAAGATTAATATATAACATTCCTTTGGCGGGAACAGTTTACCGTGTCTAAATATAGTGGATTATAATAACTAAGTTAAAGATTCCCAAGGCATAATCATCAAACTGGCCCTATTTTCCATTATATTCTTTATACTACGGTTCCAATATGTAATTATTCATATTTGTTGCAAGAAGTAGACGGAAAATATGAAAAATAATTTATTAAGACTTTACAATTTTTTTAATCTATCTGTTTTTGAGAGTATTACAAATATGTATGTTAGAAATAAAAAGAATGGAATTTTTTTCAAGGATAATTGATAAAATATGTCATTAATTGAAATTTTTAGTTCTATGAAATTTCCCAGTCTTTAGAACAAAATTAAAATAATAAGAAAATCTAAATTGCACCATTGTGGCCTAATATCGAATATATACATGGAATAATGTCATATATGCCATACCAAGATTAATATTAAACAAAAACTTAGTCATAAGTAATATTATTTGCTTTGAAACAAAATTATTCTATAAAATAAGTGGATTATGTCAAGACAAAGTTAACTTGACTACCTTGGGTAATGGGTGATGCCTTTTCAATTGCAGCTGAAGAAGTTGCCAACATGAAAAAAAATAAAAAGTGCAACCGATACCCAAAAATACTGTTCTAATTAGTGGTATTGAATGAAAATCAAAATAAATCTTTATAAACTCTTTATCTAAAGATAAGTGCTGACTTAAATCGTTTTTCAAATGAGAAGCGTACAATATGAAATTAAAATGTTTAAGGCATATCAGAATAAATGGATTAATAACAATTTATAAGTAAATTGATCATTTTCAAAAATACCAAACGAAGATTTTAAAATTTTGCATAAATCTTATATTTATATTTAAATAAGGCCTGGAAGAGAGATTGAGAAGATTGATCAAATTAATAATATGGATTAAAATTATATTACTGCATTGAAGATTTAAAGTTTATCGTAGAGAGTTAAAATTTCATAATATGGAGACATAAATTAAATTTGAAAAAATAAACAACATATTGTCAAAACCATCGATAAATTGTGCAATGGCATGCATTTAACAACACAAAAAAAAGATAAAAAAAAAAATTACAATACAGGTTCAATCAAATAACTGACATACCGTCCCTGTTTTACCAACCATTCAACCTGTGTTCCTTTCAACGAGTGCACGTAAGTTGTTATCACTTTGCAAGAAAAAAACATGTTTAAATTTATTAGGGAATGCTGAAAGGGACGACAAGATCTTCGCGATGTTCTACTCTCAATTCTGACATAGCTGCAGCTGCTTTTTTAACAATATTGGCGATCTGAAAACAAAAAAGAAATAGTAAATACATGATAGTAAAACAAATTATGGTCAGTTGTCATTGTTTTTCAGGTTCCAGGTAAAATTGAAATATCATTTTTAAAACATTGTTATTATCATAATAGTTGTGAACCTATATTTGCAAATTTGAGGGGAGGTTTTTTTACAAAAAAAAAATCTATTTAATATTTACATAAACATCCCGTGAGTAGTCTTGAAGTTGACATAAATATAAGCCATATAATTAATAATGCAGGGGTGTTTTCGGAAAAAAAAATATTTATGAAAATTCTATCTTATAAAACTATAATATACTAGAATAATAATGGTTTTATTGTCAGAGGCTCATTTTTATTATAGGCCCATTATCTTTAAATGATTAATAAAAAAATGTTGTTTAGAATAAATAATTTGTTGTTGATAGTTTACAGTACTATATATCAATATAATGATAGCGTAATTCCATCAATTGATCACAATGTGATGAAAATATTTTATCAACCATATCACACAAAAATTGATATGCTTGACTAAAATATGATGAAAAACAGAAACGGAAATAATACTACAAATTTTTTATCTTTGAGTCAGATATCCTGGTTAAGTTATTACAGTGAAATAACACTATGTTTAACCCTTTCATTAGTGAATTGATTTTTTATGCACACATGTTTTAAACACTAAAATCTTACACCGCTCTCGATTCAACGAATATCGTAAAATCAATCAAATTGGATATGTAGATTTGTAAGCAATGCTCTTCTATTTCTAAACAAGGAACAAAATAAAATGAAAAGTTATTTCAAATTGGTAGGAATGTGTATAACATTACTCCATGTGGCCACTTTTATTTTGGAATGAAAGGAGCACTTGAGATGAAATTTGAATGCATAGGACTGATTTATGTGACATTTTATGTGTTTTTATGAACAGCAATATAAATGATCAATTGTTTCTTTACAAAACATAATAATTATAGAAAGAGCATGTGGGAATTTTTCATTGCCGAAGCCAACTCTTTTTTTCCGTAATGTTTACATATTTCTTCTTAGCCTAAAAATAAATGATATGATTGTCATGACTTCCACATGTCATTGATATATCTATCTAGTATTTACATTAAAAGGTATAATAAATTTTTATTATATGATAAAAGAATGGGTTTGAAAACAAGGCGACTAGACACACGGACAATCAGGTATGTCCATACTACTCAAAGAGTTATCAGTTTTAGTTTTTTTTGTAAAATGGGGCAAAAGTTCTACATAAATTTTATATTTAACAAAAACACATAATGGTTTTATGAAAAATTCACTGGAACATTTAAACATATTTTACAAATTCTGTAATTAAAGAACAAATTCTATTATTCGAATATAACACAAAACTAAGCGGGGATTTGGTAATTCATTTTTATTTGTAAAAATAAAAAAGCACGGAAAAATAGTTTTGTTTCTGTTCACATATGTATGTGACAGGTTTCACTGGTTTATATAATTGTCAAGTAAAAGTTAGAAGTTTGGTATTAAAGCCTTACCAATTCTTTATCTTGAGGTGCTATTGGTTCTTGCTGCAAGACATTAGCTCTCTCTGCATAAGAAATATCTCTCAAGAGTCGAGGCCTTGGCATAGTCACATTGACAACAGCACCTGGTACTGCTCCTGGAGCTGCCGTTGCCCCTCCACTCAGTCTGGTCTGATATAACTTTACACGCTCATTGTATTCATGCGCTTCTAGGGCATGTGAGCCAAGTGCACCAACATCGATAACGTTGCTATTAGAAAAGAAAATTCATGGTTGAGTTATCTTAGAAATATCAATTTAAAAAAGGTGAGTAGCACAAGTACTCTAATCAATAATTCATTTTCAATTCGGAAATTACATAATTAAATGGTATTCGGCATTTCTTTAACAAGTATAATTGCTTTTATAAATAAAAATCTAACATATACAAGAGAAGTATCACTTGCAGCACTTGTTTTCTCAGTACATGTTTTTTTTATAATAAATTACTTTTTTTAATTGCTAGATAATAATTGCAATGATTTGTTGGATACTATGGAATTTTCATATTGGATAACATTAGGCTAGTTTTAGAAAATTATTAAACGGAATAATAAATTATTCCGTTTAAGTGGTAGTTTTACATATATATATAAATATTCATATTTGGATTATATTTATAAGATAAACAGATAATACTTAAAGAAACTATGTGGTTTTACACGAGGTTATAAAGAAAATTAAAAGGTCATTGCTTACATAGCAGTCTCCTGCAGTATACGACTCAATGCTGATTGTTCATCTGGTTTTCGGGTGGCTTGGGCCGATCTTGCCGGCCTCATAGGTGCGGGTTCATTTCGTACCGGGTCTACCAAGAGATGCGTTCGTTCACCAACACTGCCTTCCTAAAATGAAAATAAAATTAAAGTAGATTCAGTATAAAAAGCAAAAATGCTGGACTGGGTGACCGCAGGATATTGCAGTTGGCTGACAACCAATCCTTGTGAAAGACAATCTGTTAAGGCATGTTTTAGCATTGTGTAGATTCAAATGCTTCATTTTAGAAATGGATGTAGTTAGAAAATAAAATGTTAGATTATTATTAAAAATCAAACTGTCTACGTTTCCACCAAACAAAAATTTTTGAGCATTGAAGTGAAATTTATTATTTTTCGATCTGAATTGTATTTGAGTAAAAAGAATATTATCTATTATTATTTATTATACTATATGCTAAACCTACTCAGTTTTAACAGTTAACAAAATGTATTGATTACATCGAAAACATGTTTTTCATTGCATCCCCAATGTGGACATGATAATAAGTATATAAAATTCAATACACAATACTCAATATACTGCAAAGAATCTACATACTTGTAATAATAATAGGTAAACAAAGCAAGCGTAGGCATTTTATCTGCCGCAAGACTTTAGATGGAACAGCAAATACACTACGCAAATGATGCGTCTTATAGAATTATCATGGAATTATGATGAAAATTCCAATGTGATAATTATAACAAACTAAATATATTTTTTAGATAATATAAGCGGGAGTCTTTTGGGCGTAGTGGTGTATTTTTTTAAGTGGTTAAAATTTTCATATACCATATAAACATACGCGTCCTTATATTATTTATAGGGTCGCAAATTTAAACAGTTCAATTAACTCACTAACAAAGAAGCTGTTACTGATTGAGTTTTAACCTAATTTGTAACTCCCTCCTACCTTTTAGATATTGAAATCTATTTTTGAGTATCTAAGGAGGATAAAAATCAAGCAGATGCAATTATACACTTTTTGTGTAGTTTAGTGTAATGCATTCCGCGATTGAATGTTTAAATATTATGACATCACATACTAGATTTTCTTAAATATGGTATTGCGCAGTTGACTAAATAAGGTTTTTTTATAATAAGAATGCATTGTATATAAAACGCAATGACAAATTGTTCTGACAACAAAGAGTACGAAAACGATACGACGGTAGCCACTGGTAACTATTTATAAAGAAAAAAAGTTGAAAGTGTAAAACAAATAATTTTCCTAAAATACCTGAAGTTTATCTTACCTGAGCATTCGCTTCTTCTTTACAAAGACTATAACAACAACCCATTTTAAAGAAGACCGACAGAATTTACCATCAGTTATACTAGTAATGACAAATGTTTCTATAAGTAAGTCCTAACCACAACAAACGACATTAACTGCCAGCTGACGGCCATTATACATGGTGTCTTGCCAGATCGATTTATTTGACTTATTTACAATGTTTAGATAAGTGTATACATAATCAAACTGTATACTGATTCTAAATAGCATAGAAGAAAATATGATTGTAAAAAAGTCTCCGACTGAAGATAAGTGTCGTATAATCGAGAAATATAGCAAATCAACTAAACTGTGTACATATTGAATATTTTTTGTAGGATGCTTGATGGTAAAATACAATGTGCATTTTACATTCTGGCAACAGTATTACTCTAGAGTATGATGTGTCAAAAGTGTATCAATGAAGTCAAAATAATATAGTGGCTAACGGCAGTGCAACTATTGCTTAGTTTACTTATAAATAATTAATAAAAATGCTTAGGTACAGGGGTCCAAAAAAAAAAGTTCTTGAAAAAGTTAGAGAACTGGACGCTTTCAACAAAGTAGATGACGTATACACTGAGACATCTTCTATCGGAGGAACACTATCTGTATTCACATTTGTTTTAGTGCTGTGGCTAGTATATTCCGAAGTAACGTATTATATTGACAGCAAACTTGTATTCAAGTTTTCTCCTGATACCGATTTAGATGCAAAGCTGAAAATTAATATCGATATGACAGTGGCTATGCCATGTCCCCTCATTGGTGCAGATATTCTAGATTCTACTTCACAAAATGTATTCGCATTTGGCGAGCTTCACGAAGAAGACACTTGGTTTGAACTAAGCCCTGAACAACGAATGCACTTCGAGTCGATGCGATATATCAATTCCTATTTACGTGAAGAATATCATGCAGTTTCTAAATTGTTATGGAGAAGTGGTGGTGCGGCTGTTTCAGGATCAATGCCAACCCGTCTAAACAAGCCAGACAGACCATACGACGCGTGCAGAGTTCACGGGTCTCTAACACTGAATAAAGTCTCTGGGAATTTTCATATAACTGCTGGAAAGAGTTTACATTTACCCCGTGGTCATATCCACTTAAGTATGTTGTATGGAGAAGAGGCTCATAATTTTAGTCATAGAATCAATAGGTTTAGCTTCGGTGACTCGGCACCAGGAATAATTCACCCATTAGAAGGTGATGAGCAAATTACTGACAATCCGACAATGCTTTATCAATATTTTATTGAAGTTGTATCTACAGATGTCGACACGACTCTCTCACAGATAAAAACTTACCAGTATTCCGTAAAGGAGCATGCAAGGCCTATCAACCATGATAAGGGATCACATGGCATGCCAGGAGTGTTTTTTAAATATGATGTGGCTGCCTTAAAATTAAAAATCTCACAGGAGAGAGATCATATTGTGCAGTTTACAATTAGGCTATTTTCTATAATTGGTGGCATTTATATAATAACTGGAATGCTCAATACTTTCATTCATAGTGTGAAATTGCTCTTTATGAAGAAATTTTCTTCAAAGTCCTACATCAAAATTCCTAATGGTAAAAATAGTTCATCGTTGAAGACTGTTCGAAATCCTTTACTTGCTAATCAAGATTTGCACAATATTTTAGATGGTGTGGTGGTTAAATCATGAGGATTTTTGTCTACGCTAGACAGATGTACATTAAAATTAATGTGTGCTCTCATTATAAGAATAATTAGATATTGCATTCCCAAATATTTTGCAGATTAAAAATTAAAATTTCTTAATGATGTGGTTTCAAAAAAATGTATCAGTACTGCCAAAGTAGAAAATTTGACATCATATTAAAAATGCTTCTGTTGTGTTGAAACATGCAAAGAATTCGATGGGATTAAGTATCTGTTACAATTATAATACATATATTATGCTAAATTTGTGATTTTCTGAATAAGCAAAGAGATAAATGGTCAAGATCAGATAAGTAACTTAAATAGGTTGGGTTCTTGGTTTGCAAAGCTTATGTGAAATATACCTACATTTACTAGGTTAAGTAGAGTAAATTCGCATATTTAGCGTACAATACATTGAAAACAGAGATATTGTAGCATCTGATGCAAATAATATAAATTTGAAATTTTATGAAATGTAATAATTATTTAAAGCTTTTAAAAATCACAAAATTTCCATGTATAACTCTTAATTAATGCTGGTTGTATAAATGCAGTAGTTTTTAAAATAATGATGAAAACATTAACTGTTGCTATTTTTATTATTGTCATTATCAATTTCCTACTGATGAAACAATATAAAACAAAATATTAATTACCTTTCGAAAAGTTAATGCACTAGCATAATTTACTGCTGTATTAACCGTGGAAAGATTATTTTTATCTATATTAAATTTAGATAGAAATAATTTGGCTGTAGGAAGCAGTGGAGCAAATAACAATCTATCACAATTATATTCCGCCTGGAGGCTACAATATCTTTATTGTTATTTAAAAGTAATATATAAATTTAATAATATGACATGTGTGATAATATTGGTAATATATTGTTTGTCTTTCTATTGAAACTATAAAAATGTGTTCAATATTTCATCAAGACGTGTTTCAAACAACTAAATTATGGCTTTTACATTGTTTCAGAGTTTTAGTGACATTTCGTGAATTGCACATATTATTTATATTCTTATATTTTGTTTATAAGCTCACATGTTTAGAATTGACATACAATATATGATTATTTAAAAAAATGTAATTTCTTTCATATTTCCAAATAAAATTAATTTTTATAAATACACTCGGACCTTGTATAACACAGTTATATCGTTGAAAAATATATGTTTACGTATTGATTCAAAATACTTAGATAATATAGATCAGTCATCATGACTGTCACTTACAATTCTATTGATTTGACTATTTTACAAGAGTTTACATTGGGTTGAAAGTTTGGAAGAGTCCTGTTCTTTTTTGGATTCAACCTGTGTAATAAAAGATCTTCCGGTAGCGTAGAAGTTAGTGTACGCACCTAGTTTATCAATCCTGACAATACAGATTTAAATCCCACATCTGTCGGATTTTGAAAAATATCCAAAAATACAGGACTGGATGTCCATTGGGTTGAGGTTGATAAACAATTCTCATGAAAAATAATCTTTCAAGAGGTCTTCACACTGCGAAGATTCAAATACTCCACTTTCAGAGTGGATATCTTCACATTGTGTAGATCCATATGCTCCACTTTGGGAGCCAACATGGTATAAAAAAAGAAAATGAGAGATTTTATTCTTTTAGCGTGTATATCTTTATGTATTTCATGCACTTTTGTAATTCCCTCTTGAACTTCAAACTTCTTTCCTGGATAATTTTCTACAAATAATGTTCTAATTTATTAGCTAACCCCAAAACTTAATTTATACTGCAACTGCTCTCTGAGTATCATGGTATATTTATTTGATAACTTGAATATCCAGGTCATTAAATCCTTCTCCGTCAATATTGAAACGTTAAAATTACAAAAAATGTTAATTATCTATTAGTATTCATCTTCTACTGGTGGTACAGCATTTTCTCAAACTTTTCAACATTTTTCAGCAAGTATTTAAAGTGGATTGTTTTATTTGGATATGAATCTAGTCAAATATGACGAATATAATATTTTTGTGATGCCACATCTTGAAATGTCCAAATCAGACATTAAAAAAAATAAATCTTGATTGTTCTTTCTAAAACCGTGTTATACAATAATATGTCTCAATTCATCAACCCTGTTGTAGAAGTACTGTATTATATGAGGTCCAGGTATTATAATATTGAACACATCCACTTTGTTCATCTTTTTATAAAACTAGCTTCAATCACATTCTCCATCGTCATACTAAAGTACCATATTGTATTTATGCAATTTCTTTTACAGAAATTTGTTGAACTACCTTAAACTATTTGGAATATGTAAACCGAATGGGTGAGCCATATGCAACCTCACTCAACCAACAGTCTATAATACTAATCAATTTTAGTTTCAAATTTTTTTTATTTTTTTTGACTTCTATACAATTATTAATATTGAATTAAAATGATTTTGTTCGTCAGATATGTAGTGTATTATTTTATATCATTTTTTTTCCAATCTAACTTAAATTATGTTAATGTCAGTAAGGAAAACTCTTTTAAATTACTTATAACGATACTTGAATTACATTATTTTTAAAAGTAAAGATCATTAAAATATTTAGTTCAAACAGCTTTTAATTCAGGGTTGTCTTTTTATTGAATTTTGACTACATAAACACCATTATTTATGAACTATCTATTTTTTGTTTGATGACATTGTTTTATTTTATGGATCATAATAATATATATTAAGTTTTATTCTTATTGGTATGTGCCTTTCAAAGAAATATTACAACTGTTAAATATTGGACTGATTTGATTTTTGCAGGTACTTGGAAAATGTCAGTTGTAAATGTTGTATGTGGAAGTGTTGGAAACATGTTTTGTGCAATAAATCGTGTGTTATAAAAATACAAAATACTTGTTTTACTTTGTCGTATAATGCTATATAGTATTATGTTCAGTAATATGTTTTTTTTCAGGAACAACTAAAAGTTAGTATATACTGCCATCTACAAAAAGCTACAAATCAGCCAATATACCATACTATGGGTGCTTTGGTTAATTTACACTAGATGGTACTATGAGACTCAAATTTTCCACGATCTGTTTATGTTTCGCGACCTTCATTCACAAATACTATGATCATAAATGTATCCGTAATCGGTAGTAACATTATTCGTGCGTCATATTATTTTTTGTTAATCATAAAATAAATAATATTCAAAAGCTCAATAAGAAAATTAGATCCATCCTTAATAAAATATTTAATTTTAAGAAAATTATATTAGGATTCATATTTTTCAATTACAGAATTGAAAAAAAAATGATAACATTTGAAATGTTTTTTTTATTGTTTTATCTTTTTCAACTATCATTTTTTTTATAGATTGTAAACTATTTCATACTTTTAAACTTTTGATTGATCAATTTTTATGGGATTACACGTATCAACATATATACACCAGGTGTTCACAAAGTAGCTTAAAGTATTCAACAACAGTGTTTCGTAGAACACACAACGGGTAGTTGGCATAAACAAACTTATTTCAGTATCTACAACACAATTTCTCAGTTTTTTAAGTTAATGACCTTGCCGCGAACGTGTACGAACGTCATTCAACGTTGTACCAGTCGGAAATCCACAGCTGGTCAGAAGAGCGAGATGTGCTCATAAAATTCGTCGTTTTTCTCTCTTCCACTCACGTGAGCACTTACGAACATAGCTTCTCTCAGAGTCAGTATACTAAAAACTTTTGCCGCGTCGGTTCAGTGGGACCGGAATTATCAAAAAAAGAAAACAAAGCCAAACAGCATCCATTAGCTTACAGTTAATTTAGATGAAATCCTCTTCGTATTAAAAATATTCACTAGTGTCAGTGAAGTGTTCCTGTTGTGCCGTGGTGTGGATACTAATATTTAAGTGCATATATAAAGTTCTTTGTATTTTGCCGTTTGACACTGATCCGAATGATTGATACTCGATAAGTTTTACTGTGTTCGCCGGTTATAACTTGTTGCCCCGTAAATATCTGTAAATTCCAACAAATATAACCAACAGGCATTTGTTCGCATTTAGTGTTTGTGTCCACAGATTTGATATATCAGTGAAAGTACACATCCAACAGTTGTTGAAGTGGTTTACCTTTATTGGAATACTTTTTGGATTTAATTTCATGTTTGAAATATCAAGCCGGACTAGTTATCACCACATAGAAGGTATGTTTTTCACATAACACCAACGACATAAAGAAACTATTCCTCATTTCGTAATTTGCCAGTTGCGACACGAATAATTTAAAATTTCACAGTGTAAGCAGATTTTGAATGAACGTTCCAAACTTGTAAATTCTTCTGCGGGTGATTTTCCGTACATCGGCACAATAATGAATTCACCTGCTAAATATTCTTGTTCGACTGTTTTTCTAGTAGCACCTGTTTGCGAATATAATCGGTATTAAATGATTGTGTTCAATGTATAACAAGAATTTTCAAACGATGTCATCACTTGCAGTAGGTTATTTACACCTAAAAGTCGTTAAGGCAATATGTAATCTGAGGACAGAAATATTTATAAAACATGCTTTCTAATAGCGTGCATTTGTTTATTCCGAAGAAATGAAATTCAAAATCAGATGCTCCTACCTGTTAAGGGTGTTTAATGGACGAGTTGTGTCGAAACTTATATATTTTACACAATTGAGATCTGGGTTTCTCAACCTTCCTACCGCGATTACCTTTGATTTGATTTTTTTTTAATTCCTTCAACTTTATTAATGAAATTAAGATTTTAACCGGTATACGATAGTTTTTCAGTCTAACAGGCATGCTTCATATTGGATATTATCCATTTGTATTTTGGATCGTTATTCGCTATCTGGGTTTCGCCATACGCCATCTTCAGGCTGTGTAGATACAAACGACGCACAAAAAACCAAAATACCGTGACATACAAATTATTTACCAAATAGTCATTTGAAAATTCTCATTAAAATAATATTCTAACTAAAGAAACCTAAAATTTTTGGAAAAAAAAATCATCCACGGTGTACTGAATTAAATTTTAACATTTCTTGCCCATTCGTATGTGAATCTTTTAATCTCGGAACCAATGAGTATAATATGAAGCTTAACTAGCTAACTAATGTAAATAAATATACTCCTAATCATAATTTCACTAATCTGGTAATAAATATACTAAAGAATTGTAGGAAAAGTTAGTTAATCGTTGAGAATAGGTTTGCAAAGTAATCCTACCATTTTACTATTATTCTATCCTATTATTTATAATCCGACACATAAGCAAAAAATAAAATAAATGAGAGATACAGGTGTAATGTGACTATTCTGATAACGAAATTAAAGAAATACGGAAAATGTTTGGTTTTCATTGAGGAGGGATTACTCCGGATGCTGTTTGTAGCAGTTTCCATGTAAATACTGAAGAGGGGAAATTTCATTATTGATACGAATTCCACTCGATATTAATTATTAACAATATCAAATAATTCTTCTCAATCCGAAAGTAAACATGGCAACATTGTATTGATTTGTCATTTTGATATTGTTGTGTTATCAAAACAAGTTTTAAGTTACCTGCCTAACCAACTTCGCTGCCGTAAGCAGCTATGTATGGATGGAATGTAATATTTTGTTTAATTACTTATCTGATGCTTACCAGAATTAACCTGACATGCGACATGATTACAAACGATGAAAAAAAGTCAAATATTCCTTGCTGGATGAAGATCTCTCTCAGTTAGTTCCGATATTATCGAATCTGTGATCAACTTCGTCGATCGGAAAAATCATAGGTCTTCCTTTTAGATGCTTTATACCTCTTAGACATCACTTTATCAATGGGGATATTATTTCTTCTTGCCATTCGCTACAATATGTGCTATATCCGTTTCAATTTTGTCTTTGAATGTTATGTTCAGCATGCGTCGAATGTTGAAAACCAATAATTGTGTCACCAATAAATTAAACAAACTGATTCGTATTAATATTGCATATTTCGTATAACTCTGTTTCCAGCGGTTGGATATTTATGTTGAATCATAATTCTGTACATTATATAAATTAATTTTACGCTTATTTCAATCAAATTATATATAAACTAGTTTTTATTTCCAACGAAGTATTCTACTTACCTACTGTTTGTTATCACCAGCAATATTATCATAAAACATTTGACAGTTAGCCTAATTTATGTTATTTAAAAGAAGAAAAGTATTTGTTAATCAATTATAATAATAGAATTAGGATGAAGGATGAAGATGAATCTACGAAATATTCTATTGAATCTGTCCTTCACGCACCCTGAGAACCTTTCTGCACTTGGAATGGCAGAGATCCAGAGACAGACACTCTGTTACTGTTTTAAAAATGAACATTATGCGATACTCTTTAATCTACAATGACAATGTATTTAAATAAAAATCTTCTTGATCCCGAAGAAAATAGAAGTCATAAGTATTTTTACTTTATTATTTTCTTCGACTATTTTCGCCCCTTGTATAGTCGCCAAACGGCGCTTTCAGGATATTGTACTAATTTTGGATCCTCCCCGGTCATACCATCATTCCATAAATCCCTCGATAATTTCCTGTAGATAGTACAGTCTTCTAAGACGCTGGGATCTCACCGGTAGACGAAAGGAAGTATAGTGTTGTATAGCACGTATTCCAACCAGTCCTGGTGTCAACGTTACGTAATATGTTACATATTATGTAAATGCGAGCTTACTCTATAATCTAATCTCCGAATTCCGCATGAATTAAATCATTTCATCTTCTTTATTTGACGTAAGCATCTGTACAAGGCTCGGTAAGCAATTTATTGTTTATTTTAATCATGTCTGCTTCTAAACGTCTTTACTCTGAAAATGAAGAATATCGTCCGCTTACTGCCAAGATCTTCCATCTAAACATTGTACGAAAACCTGTTTTTAATGTAACTTAAATATACGAGAAATTTCTACATGATAGCTTTAATTATTTGCCAATAAAAGGTGTTAGAAACGGGTTTTCGTTAAATTTTGAGATAGGAGGTCTTAGCAGTAAACGGACGATATGGATCATTGGAATGTGTAAAAAATGTTATTCACAACAGTTGGTTGTCAGTCAATTAATAAACACATTGGGTATCCAGTCCTGCATCTTTGATTTTTTAAAAAAACAGTATCTGTGAGATTGAAACCCGCAGCACCTGCAAAGTTTAATTATGCCGGTATTAATGTTGTATTTTTTTGTGTTAATCAATAGTGTGTATTGATAAACGAGTGCATTTAGTTAGTCGGCGATAGGTAATAGATACTCAGATGAGTAAGTACAAATAAATACTAGTCATCTCGCCTATGATAGAGGATCCACTCTATTTTTAAAATGAGGTGCCTAGTGGAGCATGACAGATTTCGTGTCAAATCGAGTGAGAAAACTCAGATTCCGTTTCTCGGCGTTGCTTATTTTTAGTTATTATTTATTTATTACCACGTGCTGACTAGCGATGTTTTTATCCGTGTTATAACTTGGCGTCTAATATAGTATAATATTATATTTTGGACTATTTTCCAAATATCATTTTTAAACTTTTCACAGTATTTTTTTTTTGTTACTGCGTGATGTTTTCCTTGGAAATATAATGATTAAATAATAACGGCGCCCACCTTACTATTGTTTAACATTGGTTTGTCAGATTTTGAATTATTTCTATAATTTAAAATATAAATGGTGCAGATTATTCAACATATTGAGACGGCCTAAGCTTTGTGGTTTATATTCTGTCAAGAATTATATTAGATGAGCTAATAACTTACATCGATTCGTGATCACCCCTGGAGAAATTAACCAAGACTCTTGACTACATCAAGAGAGATTAAACCAATATAACTAAAAGAAAAATATTTTCTTCTAGTTATTTTGGTTTCTTATTTAACATTGAAAATGATCAAATATAATAAAGAGTATATATACGACCAGATTTCAAAAATTCCAGCAGCTGTGGGAGACGAATTCAAAAACCGCCTCTGGCACCTGGAAGATATTAGCGCAGATTTAAATTTAACTAGATAACTAGATTAAACAATTATCGAATTCGACAGAACTAACTAAAAGTCAACACTTGAACTTGAAACTAAACAACATACGTTAGATCTCATCCTACCTAGAATAGTTTTAAGTGGACTTCTTCGAGTTGCAAGCCACAAACATACTTCATTCGTGACATGCACAGGTAGGAGTACGTTTACTGTTGAGTTAAATTCAAGTTAAAATTACCAAAGCAATCTTCATCGCGAAGATAACGATTTCTAGAATTTTAAATCATTAAGTGCTGTGGTTTTTCTATTTCATATGAAGTAATGTGGTGATTTGCAATCGTCTAATCGCTAATTAGCCTGTGTGTTGTCTCAGTAATTTATATGGGCATTTTTGCTCCGATTTCTTCGCGCTTAGGTTTCACAAATCATTCAGATGTTTCGCGATCTTTGTTGATTTTTAACAAGCCACATTCATTTTTTAATACAATCTAACATACTGATGAATCATATAAACGCATATATTAAAGGCATTTTAATCACAATATGTTTTCACTTTTTAAAACTTTGCGAAAGTAAGAAGAAAAAATAATGAAAATCTATTAATTATATTCGTATTTAATATCTTATATAGAAACCTTAAAATCTCTTATTATCTATAGAAAATCAGCGTTCTTATAAAAAAATGTAAAAAGAAGAAAGTATTTTTTATTGAAAGTAAAGTACGCAGCAAAAGATATACCATTTATTAATTAATTGCTGATAATAATTGTTCTTGTCGATTATGGAATAAATTGAAGGATGCATCCTTGGTCGTATGTTATGTAACGATAGAAATTATAATTATGAATGTCCTACTTCTTACTGGTTGCTGTGATTCTTGTAACGTAGCGTTGCTGGCTGACAGTGCATCTCGTAGTGGTACACGTCTTTGTCGAGAAATGTAAAAAAAAAACGTTATTAAAATACGACGTTGGAACTGGTTAGTACATGTGCTGCGAATGTCTCCAGAAAGTTTCAATTCTTCTTGCTTCTTCCCACCGTTGGGATTCCGGCGTTCTCGAAATATATACATATACCAGGAAGCATGCCGCGGAATGTAGGGATACCGACAAAATCTTTAATAATGCAAAGCGACTGGCGGGTGATTGAGAATCCTGGAGACGCTGTGCAGTGACAACATGCTCCACATATGGAGTAAATACAATAAAAGAGAAGCCAATTTTTTTTTGCAAGGAATACCATTTTACGAAACACTGCAAGTGAACATTTAGTTAACTGTAAAAATTTAGTCAAACGAGGTTCATTATTAGTGCTGAATAGTCATATTAGTTACTGAAAAACTAGTTTTCGCTCGACATATTTTCTTGTTCGAAGATAAAACATGCAAAATGTAAAGATATATCCACTGGAATGAAGTCTAATTATTTGAAAAAATCATTAGTTTCATATGCTACATTCAAACTTGAGCCTAATAATGAAACGTTATTATATAAATATAATTGAGTTAGTAACTAGGGTGAAGATAGCGTTTCAAAGAACAAAATTTTCTCGCTATTAATAAGTTGCCTTTTAGTTCATGTTTCAACGAAGAAGAAAGTTATATTGCTCTTATTATCACGCGTGTTGGTGTCTCTGCGGTGAAAAATGATCGTTGTTTTTTCTCTTTCTTGTAAATTACAATAACCGCACAAAATATACTTATCTATCTCCCTGTCTACATTTACTTTGAACAATGTCTTTTGAATCACTTTACATTTTCTGCTATAAGAACAGTATATACTGAGAATAGCAGTATATATAGAGTTGGTATATTCTTTACTCTTTCAGCAGCGAGAAGTTGAGAAGTGGACACTTACTTCAGTCAAAAGCGTTGTATTGATTTATGTATATTTATACAGAACTACGATATATATATATATATTAAATTAGTGAGCGTTAAATTGATATACATTCGTGTCGATGAATGGATTATGCTACTATTATAATTATACAATTTATTATTGCCGGCTTGTGTCTCGTAGAGGGTTGAAAGTTTCAATGACTGTCCCTTATACAACCATGTTTTTTGGAATTTGTACAAATGGATAAATGTAGTATGATAGTAATAGACTGCTCTCCAAGTAGTGAAGAGGTAAGCTCGTGCAACTTGGTGTCAGAAGTTACGGGTCCATAATTTACAGCAGAATTTTAAAAAAATCGCATGGCAAGACTAAATTGGGAAATTGATAACCAATTCTCGTGAGAAATAATCTGCTAGGCAAGTCTTCACATTGTGGAGATCAACCTATAAGACTTCTGAAATCATTGCATTACATCCATATGCTTCACTTTTTGAGAGGACGTGGTAAAATGTAACTTTTTGTCTTACATTGTTCATTTTTGTGTTACGTTTTTATAGCTTTCTGGCGCATTGGCCAAAACTGTTATGCCATGATATTTTACGAAATAAATAAAAATAACATTCCAAATACAAAACCACATTTCATAGCGCGTCCGGGTGATGTGATACAATGAACTCTGAAATTAAAGTATCCAGTAATTTCTGACGTAAATTCCAATGATGTGAAGAATTTTACACATTTTCACTTCCCATGCATAAAAACGAAAACATTATTTCTGAAGCACCTGTTGAATAAGTTATATCTTCTAACGTTGGCCAGGTATGCGGCCCAATTAAGCGTCAGGTATTGCAAATTTTCGCTTGCCTCGCTGGCCATCTAGATAATCAAAAAATCACTATCTTCACTTCACGGGCCGTAAATTTTTAGTGAAGGAGAATCGCTATAAATACTTTAAAATAATGTGTTTTACAGCATTTTTCTCAATTATCTGAATAAATACGCAGATAAATATATACCATATAGATTTCTTATCTGCATTGCTTTTGTAAGTGTGTGGCCAATCAAAGTGGCAAATGGTAGGAAGAGAAGAACGAGTGTTTAAGGCTGTGTTTCTTTTTCCTCCTCATCAGTGTCAGGTTTGTTGCGAACATCAAATAAAATAGATTTAATGTTATTCCGTAAAATCGTGCATATTTTTGAAAAAAAAAATAACGTCAATGAAACTTTTTTTCAATCGATCATTATAAATAAATATAATCGATTAATATTATTTTTATTCAATATGAGATTATTTTATTTTCCTTAATTATCAATATTTTGTTTGCTATTTTATCGGTAATTGTGTAGCATACTTAACTCTGTTTTTGATGCAAATATCTATATACCTCATTTTTTACTTATTAGTAATATTTTTTTCTGTATAAAAATTCTTAAAAAGATAATATATCGCTATTTCAATATCTCGCCGATAGCGTAGAGGTTAGAGTGTGCGCCTTGCATCTGGGAATGCCGGTTCTATTCCCATATTTGCTGGATTTAAAAACATCCGTAAATGCAGGATTGGGTGTCCGTTAATTTGAACAATTGTTTAACAACCGATTCCTGTGAAAAATAATCTGTTACGATATGTCTTTACACTTCGGAGATACATATGCTCCACTTTTGTAGCGAACATGGTGGAAAAATATCGAGCAATAAATGGGATAATGCAGTAGCTCCCAATTAAAGTTTAAATTTTATCGTGTAGTTTGTAAAAATAATACAAATGGAACATTCCGTTTCCATTATTTCTCGATATTGTTTTTATAAGGGCTCCTCTTATTTAGGTCTGATCTTCTCAAAAATCAAGCACATCTAAGTTTATAAATCGAATCAGGGCTAAACTTTACAGATTGATGTGCTGTTGAACCAAATGCGTAATTGAAATGCGCACAAACTTATAAGTAGATCGACATATTTGTACAGAATCAGAATTCAATAATATTTTTTACGATTAATTAATATTGGAATTTAATTGATATTCTTTCGAGTCGTTGGACGCTCGTTTTGCCTTATAAGTTATGAAGGCGGAAGTGAGAGGAGGTCCATGGCGTCATCATAAACCAGCTTTATGGAATTTGGATAAATTACAAATTAATCACGTGTGACATTATACATGCCATTGTTGTATCAACACCTCGAGGTATCAAGCGAGAATATACTTTTTTCATCCAGCTTCAGAATGTAAATGTCCGCATTCCTGTTGATTCAACGATGCGTTATTTAGTGGTTTTATGGATCTGATTTATTTTCAGGTTGGGGCGCGCTTTGATGCTTCCTACGTTTTCGTAATATTATGCTTTGAAAACTGTGCTTTAGAAAAAATAGAAAGGCGTAAAATGATTTTTATTTGGCGTCTCACTTGTTTATAGAATGACACGTGCTAATATGCCAATTCTTCGCACTGGACGGGGTATATATCATAATTGAAACCATATTTTTGGCCATGCCCTGTAAATAATATTTTAAGTTAATTTAAACCGATAGTTCAAAGAATGATCTGCAACTATCGAAAGTACGAGTAAAGTAGGCGGTATCTGGCTGTATATATCAGCTACAGACATTAAGCACTGTCCTTTTATCTTATCTTATTCATACAGTTTCCGGTGGCTTGTTGGGTAGGACGACTCTACCTTTTCGATCTTTGTAATGCAAACTGTAATTAATTTATGTTGAATGTATTTAGAATATAACTCGATTCCATACTAAAGTGCGGCTACACACTCAATTACAAGCTTTTTACAAGGATAAATGTAAATCTTTTTGTATATACAATAATAATGCTTGTAGATATTCCTACATATACTCAAACATGTCATTCATAAATACTGTAAATATATGCTTGTAAAAGCTTGTAGTTGCGTGTGTAACCATCTTAAGATTGTATGTATCCACGGAACCACCTCTGCTCTAATCTTATACCACACAATCAACCCGTTGACTGCTAAACAACAATATACCATCATTGTTTGTGAAATCAGTGGAAAATTACTATTTTTGTGTCTAACATGAAAGGTATTATGATAGATATGTTTCTTCAAAGTCAATTTCTCGCTGTGATTCTAAGATTTTCAAAAACCTAGTGTTTATGTGGCAGACAAAGATAACTGCAAGAATGATTACGATTTATGTATTGAATTTTCCGTTTCATACTGGATGTGTAGTATTTATACCAAGTAACGCAAGTTCTGTTCGCAGTGATGGTGAGTGAGTACCAGTAAATTTTGGTGGTTCTTTAACGGAACTAAAGCGATACCATCACAATATGTACACTATTTTAACCGTGCTGTATTCGAGCTACTTATTAAGTGCCTAATTACCTCTAGGTAAAATTTAAATGAAGGCCTTCGGATTGATCCGATTACAATGACAAAAAATCTAGATATTTTGTCATACGTAATAAAATAATTACACCGAAGCGACCTTAACGTGAATATAATTGGGGAAATCACACCATTCAAGTTTTGAAGTGTTGTTAATTCTGTTCTGCTTGTTATAGTTAATTAGCTTTTTATAGTACGCTTAGATATTTTATTTGTATAAGATTAACGAAGACCAACTTGTGAGCTTTTGTACACATGCTATAAAATTGTACACGTTAAACCCAATAACGCATAAAACATTTACACCTCCATCGAATTGTTATTTGTGACATGAATTCCCCTTTTGGCATTTTTAGGTTCTTCGTTTTTTTTCTTCCATGTCTGCTCCCTGTGTGCATATCAGCACTACCTGGTGCTTCCAAGAATGTCTCGAGTCCTCCCAGGGTGTGCCGGTATTCAACAGCTTAGCCGACTGTATCCAGCAGCCTTTCATACCCCGCCTTAGTGTGAACTGGCCTATCGGGTTTTCTTTCAGGCATCCGTAGCACGAAGGGTTAGCTTCAAGTCATAGGTACATATTATAGGGCGATATTTAACTATACACCGACAAAAATGAGAGTTTCCATCGTAAGCACACGACAATTACACTTTACTTATTTTATAATAATATTCGCGTGAAAATAGCGTAATAAGGTTTGAAATTCACCACTAAATCTATAAATAAACCTATACTCAACGATTAGACCACTTTTACAGACTATCATTTATTGCATCCGATAGCAACATTCATAGAAAATTAAGTCACCTTTGTTTGTTTAATTTTCGAAACTCGGTAGTAATTAACAATAAGGAACATAGTACTTGTTTAATTTCAACGTTTTTATTGTTTAAAAGAATGGGGTGGAATTCATTCTCTTCTCAAGTTTTCTTTGCACACGGTCTCTACATCATACGATATATCTTTTTGGCATCATCGACTTGTATGAATTATATTTAGTTTTAGGTCGAGAGATAAATCTAAATATTACCACAACTTACCAAACTAAATTGTATAAAAATGACAGTAACATAAGAGTATTAATATTGGCACCATTATTAATTATGATTATAAATTAAGTTACAAACAAACAATAACTAAATGAATGACAATCCAAGATTTCAGTTTAGGTAAAGGGTCTCAATTACATCCGTCATAATTTCCCGGTGATCACCGGTAAAAGATGGGCATATAAAAATATAATAAATGCAACGGGCGACAACGTCGTCCTCGAGCACAATCAGCTTTATAAGTTATACTTTTGTTAATATGTATTCATTAAAACTTGCGAAATGTCAAATCGTTAGTAGTTAAGTCATATTTTTTCATGTTCACTTAGTATTTTTTTTTAAAAAATCGTATGCATCTTTTTATGAAGTAGATCGCCGATGGATTTTTATTGGAATGGTAAATATTATGTTTAAATCAGTTGATTCTCCTGGTGTAGATAGATGGATTTAAGTTTTCGAGTTGTATTAGTTATCACAATGTATTCGAATATACGTATGCACATCTTAACATTTAATTATCGTTAAGTTGTCAACTGAAGAAAACGGTCTGTTGGTACTTGTTCACCTCTAATGCAAAAATCTTTTGATTGTTTCTGCCGACTTATCTTGCAGATGTCTCATATTTTATTTAAAACTCGGATTTCACGCTTTCTAAATCTAGACTGCCGCGTTCTTCTCGCCGTTTCAAACGGTTCTTATTCCTATGTCACACAGCTGCTGCTTGAAGATTTTTCTGTCGGAATCTGCCAGCGTTGCGATTGTTTCGCGGCGATTTGGATACCTCTCCGAGAGAGAAACGTCACAAGTCTCAGGTGTACTGGCAAGAGAAGTTATTTTTATGAGATCATTCGGCTGTGTAAAGGCAGGTAATGTCTGGGGTGATTATAACTCGTTGTTTTGTTTAATGTTTAGATTAATAGTTAGATATTCGCTGTCTCATAAGACACCTCTGGACGTTGCGTTCATTCGTATAAATATTCGTAACGGATCGAGACTTTCAAGTCATTTCTATTCGTCCCTACAAAAAAGAATCCTAACAAATGTACCGATAAGACGCCTTTAGAAGATATTATGTTCATTCGTTTTCGTCATTTGTAGAGGCTGAAACGATACATCTAGGCGTTGCGTTCGTCTGTTCAAATATTCAAAGAGCTAGGATTAATGAATGTCATATAGTATTTTCACAATATAATCTGAAACCTTTCTTTTTATGACGTTTAATTCCCTTTCATCTTTTTCTTTCACATCATTAAATTTTAAAGTAGGTCGTTTTCTTAAGTAATATTTTGAGGAAATATTACTAAAAATCTTATTATTATGTTATAATTGTAATATATGCAATATTAGCGTTTATATTTCTAGGTTTCAGATAAATGTGCCTTTATTACCTCGACGTGATACCTACCCGGAAAAACAAATCCACTACGGGCGTTTGACTCTACTCGCGAAACATCGAGCGCATTTTATTGTGCAAATAAAATAGATGACTATTTATTCTTTATTGACACATTCGAATTCTAACTACTAATTGTTAAACTAACAACGTTATCTACATTAACTTAGAATGAATTTGAATTTGAAAATTACCCATAAAGAACATTACAAATTCGTTGACAGATAGTAATATCTTCGACAGATATAAAATGATAAAATCATATTTTCTTGTAATAATGATATCCTGGTCTGCTGCCCATTGAAGAAAAGATTATATTTTATTAATGGACCGCGACTACCGTATTTCTTATCACATATCATTGTTAAAATTATCTTTCTTATCATTAAATATATCAATGCTAATATCGTTAATTGAGTGCAATCGTAATAACGCATTATAATTGTAATATTTACTATTTATACAGGTTATGCAAATCATTAAGAAGGTTATCTTATCACACATTTTGAAGTTTCAAAATGTAATAGAAGCGCAAATTTCTATTTACATTTTTGCCAGCTAGTCAATGACACGACCTCACAGAATATTTTATCTCAATTATCCTCAAATAAATATTCATTATTTATTATGCAGGTTGCCGTTTTCTAACAATGAAGTAATTATATATATTCTGTCTCAACTTTTACGATTTTAATTATGTATAATTTTTCACGGTGCTAAAATAATAACACGGGGAGGCGTTATATTTAGTGTATGGGGGAAAGAATATTTTGACTGCTGACACACCTTTTTGTCTGTTCTTATTACAAAATTTAATAAAATATCTGATCCCAGTTTTATTTGTAAACATATCTATGGAAGTTATGGCGATGTATTAACTACTGATTTTTGATTTGAATTTTGATTATTGAAAGAAACTTCTAGATTGATTCGTTCCCCTACGTCTCATAAGGCGTACTAGTTTCAGAAAGATGCAGCAACTGTAATGGATAGAATTTCTTGAAGTATTCCAGGAGTAGCTTCCCAGGACCCTGGTCATTGTGCGTGCATAATTAATATTTAATATCAATGGAAGGCTTGAAAATAAATATTGATGAAAAGACAGCGTGCTCGAAATACTTTTCCATTTTTTTTAATGTTGAAAAATTATACTTAGTACCAAGCTGCAATGGCCGACTTGTCCGACAGATGGTTACAGCGATTTAAGAAGGCTTTTCCTTTCAACTTATGGGGACACTCCAGAATAAGGGCATGGGATAGATGGTGTGATGGATGTCTGTGATTTTTATTGGAATTTTATTTTGTCCGTCCATTTGCTATATAAGCTAAGGAAAAATCCGTGTAAAAATTAATTCTATTCAGCGAAAATATAACCCAAATAAATCGATTATAATCAGTGATAAATCACTCATACAGTATATAAAGTAAGTATTTTAATAATTAATTTCTCAATTGCTTCAGCGCCGCTTACATTTATGCAAATGAACATACTTAATATTTTTTACGAAATAGCAGTACGTCAGTGTGTTCTTCTGCAATAACCGGGCACATACCAATTATATATTTTATTGTTCACAACCGTATCACACCGCCACTGTATATATTTCGTAATGTTTGCTGCAATTTGTGCATCGATACGATACAATTGTATTTCTCAAATATGTATGAAACTAACGGCGGTGAATCACAGTTGTGTAGATCACACAATAGTGTATAAATATAATAATATGAAACTTTTCATGTTACTTTTACGATATATACTATCTTCATGTATGTAGGTAATGGAAACATCTCTTACATGTAATTAAAAATTAAACTATTTCATTGTAAATCTATGAATGGTTCCGAAATTATTGATCCATCAACTGTACATTTTTTTTACTTTACGCATATCCGCTTCTTATTTGAAATATCATAGTATATGGTCACCCCGTGTTGTTATACCATCAATCAGTCGTTTTGCATCCTTGCAGGTCATGCAAGCATCCCTTAAATCCGCCAAATATATCATTAAGGTAGAACCCGGCAGTCTTCCATGACTCACCGGCAGAAGAAAAGGCAAGCAGGATTTAGCCTTTTCAGAGGCATCGTCAGCACGTATTCTTGTCTCCGTATAGCTTTTAACATTATATCTGTATACCATGGATATAAAAATGTCTTGAATTAGTGGCACTAATTGTGTATTCTTCTGATCTTCCACTGTATAAAATGCCGATTTAGATTTTTTAATTGACTACCTACTTGTATTTATATGTTCGTTATTGTAAACGTAATACGATTGTCTATGACCGACTTGCTGAATTGTACAGTAACCAACCTACAAATATATACGTATGTATAAAATATGACACCGCTTATTTGGCAATTAATGTGACGATGCATGATTCGATATAATACATTTTGTTTATAGCACCATTGAAAACAGTTTCACTGGGATTCTTCGATACCATATAAAATTAAAAATCACATCAGATAACACGAAGTTTACCTAAAATGCTAAACTATCAACAAGTATATTGCATTACTCAGATGTTTTCCATTAACATGGAGATTGTGAACAATACAGCTTACGAAAATAATCACTGCAATCTATTCAACCATTGTAGCGAAATCTTCTTCCACCAGGAAGACGAGCATGCAAATATTCTGCGCAAGCGCAAAGCTAAATGCCCAACCAGGCGCGACTCTGTTGGGTAATGAATAGTCTTCTGTATGTGTAACATATTATTTATTGTAAATGATCTACGATACGAGAAAATCCATTTTACTCGCGGCGTTTGCTAATTTTGTTGAAAACGTAAATTTCACACCATAATCAATATAAGCTTCCAAGACTGTAATCCACTTTCTCTTAATCAGTCAAATCCTAATATTATATTCTATCATTTTCTTTCATACTTTCCTAGTACTCGGAGCTAAAATATTGCGACTCAATTTTGTTGTCACTTCTTATTATAGTTTGTTCAGAATTTATTCAAATTTTAAAGCAGCAATAATCCGTGTTTTTACTGCGATTGTTCAATTGAATGTAATAATCAGAAGGCACTGATTATTAATTTGCACTGCCTGGTATTTATAAACTGTAGTTGATATGAATGTTACCTACTTCAATACCGGGATAGCAATGGAACTTTACATAACTATTTCGTCAAATTATATTTTTTTTCGATTTCAATAAATAATATTATTACTTTTCTAATCTTAATACAAGAAACCAAATGAAATGGGAGTAATAAAACAGAATTTCTTACAGTAGAATTACAAAAATTAAAAATACTATTTATTAATGAATGAACTCGAATTTATGTACAGTAGAACTTCGGTTATCCAAATTTGATTGAATTTATTTTTAAAATTATTTATCATATCGAATCTATAAATTTGTAGATTTTTAATCGCGAAATTTCTCGCAGACACAGACTCACTGCTTCTTATTGGGATCCTAGATTTCTTATATTTTTTAAAAAGTAAGAAATCTTCCAGTTTCATATGATCATCAAAAAAAGACACACATGAGTGGTGAAATTTTTAAACGATGGTATGATAAACGATTCATCCAAGAAGTTAAAAAAACAAAATACTATGGATAAGAGGGGACAAATATTATTATTACTCGGCAATGCACCGTCGCAACCGTCAATAGAATGTTTAAATGAGAAAAATCAATCGAAAAATTAATTTGCATTAATTATAATTAAAAGTTGTAATTTACATATATGTATGTATGTAAAATATTTCAATAAAAATATTCACAACACATGTGTATATATTTCTTTCTCCCTTTGATTACATATTTTTTTCCTTCCGATTATCCGGACTACCCTCAACCCCAATTAGTGCGGATAATTGAGGTTCTACTGTATACGTTTTTTTACCTTGTACTTTCCGAAAGTGGAGTTGTGTATATGAATCTACACATAGTAAAGATTTCTGCTCTGAAAATTAAATATAATAAAATATGGATCGCAATGTGAACACATGTATGTATTAACAGATTTTATTTACGAAAACTGATTGTCAATCAATTTCTCAGCTCGTCGGGCACCCAGCCCTGCATCTTTGGGAATTAAAACTGGAATTTCCGATTGTAAAGTGCGCATGCTAACCTTTCGGCTACCGGGGAGACCGAGGAGGGATGATAAACTTTTAGAAAACTACAAAATACATTTATCTTATAAATCTATTACATTAGATGATTTAGACACAAAAAACCCATGAAATATAAAATTTATTTATCATCATCACTGATGATC
>JAGVSQ010000665.1:24204-36162 GCA_022683975.1 Rhyacophila evoluta | reverse complement strand
ATAACCTGTTATACATACGTTTACTAATAAGTTATTGGTTATAGCAATGGACTATCGGGGAACATTAGCTGATACTCGGGTCGCTAACATTAATCTCACATAAGGAAGTTTACCAGTTTTAAATAATTTAGAATATAAAAATATTACGTTGAATTTGTCAGAATATTTCATAAGCTTATGATGCAACAATACCTAGAAACATAATTTTGATATCATCTTTGCTATTTTTCCCCGATAATAAATTCTGAAAAGCCAGAAATAAATATTTGGCGAGTAAAGCAAGTTTTTATTTTTTTATAGAGCTTAAAAATTAAAAAAACAGTATATAGCCGGGGTGGCTAAAGCGTTCAGACAAGTGGTGCGTTCTTATGCAAACAAAATTTGTCTATAAAATATGATAAACTGAAACATATCGAAAATTCATTATTTTATTTCACATCTTGTTATAAAGTCTTTCTAAGAAGTTATACAAAAAACATAATGATGTGATACAATTTAAAAAGTTTATACATCTTAGTAAAATACATTTTTTGGTGAATGCTTTACGAATTTTGATTTAGTTGCTGAAAGTTTGGTTAATGACTTGTTAAGACAGTTCGTATAAGATCAATTAAATGTTTTTCAGTTAAAACATACCGATGTTTATTTTCAATAAGTTTCTCATTGTTTTTTTTGTTAGCAAAAAGATAGATAAAAAGCTCTTTAAAACTTTTCTTCGTGAGATTTGTCTCCCAACGGTAGTGTAGATGACCACCCTTGGTTAATAAAATGATGCTTGTGTTCTTTATCGATATTGATTTTCTGATGGCTCTTATTCACGCTTAATCATCACAAAAATCAACGACAGACTGACCACAAATTTACACATCGATTCATAATACAACTTTTTTACTAGTGTAATTTTTAACGGAATTAGGCACGGCAAAACGTGCACATGGCATAAATACGCATGAACTTCTGCGTTACTCTGATATATTAAAAAAAAAGTTTAGTAAATATAACTACAGCTTAAATACGCTCTCTTGAAAAGTTGGTTGCAGTGTTACTTAGTAACTACTTATTTTTGGTTTCTGCATGTATAACTTAATGATTGCGTTTTACTCTTTTATGCTTAAAAACTATTCGTAGTTTTAATGGTATGGCCACTGTAATACCTATTTCTCTCCCTGAATGCACCCACTCTCGCACTGCATGGTATATGACTGGTATTAATATAAACATGTTATATCCATCGCGGCTACACGAAGGGGACGTCAAACATGAATTATCATGGACAGCCCATTTAAATGCAACAGACTTACGTGACTTTCCACCGCCTAATTTTGTTCAGAGCCTACGGCCATATTTCACGGAGGCAAATATTTGAGGGAAAATCGTACTACCTCTGAGGGAATGACATAGCCTTATCATAGATATTCGTAATGCATTTAGGATTTTAAACATCATCCTTATGCATTAGATTATAGCTATCCGCATGTATCACATTTCTTTTTTATTTTTACATATTGAAAATATTATAAATTAGAGGTTCAAAAAACTCACAACATGACATGTAAAAATAGTATGATAACACAAAAAGAGTTCAAAATATACACTTTTGACCGTACGAACGCTAACGACTCACCAGTGAGTCTTGTACGCCAGCGACTCACCCGTGATTCGGGGCGATTTCTTTTAGCAAACTTAGAATATTCTAGGTCTGAAAAATGGTTTGAACATAAACTCATTAAATCATTTATGCATAAGCATTACATATATGATGCTAGGTCACACCAAACATCTGTGAGTCTCAAATTTTGTCAAATTGTCAAAGGTCAAATTATTTTTCTAGCATGTTTTAATGTCTCGAAAATCTCTGGCATACAGGGCAAGATCATATGCATCGCGACTGGCAGTTAAAGAGTTAAAAAGCAGTACCAACTTATATGATATGACTGTTTCAGAATAAGATTTTATTGAAAACATTTCGATATTCCTTAATACTAGTATTTATATTTTTATTCGTTCTTGTTAACATCAAAATCCAGTATCAAATTCAAGCATTATAGGAATGTATAATATGTCAGTCGTAACAGAAAAAATAATTTGTATATTATTTACATCTTTTCATAATTATGAAATAGTTTGTAGTGTTTTTCTCGTATTTTGTCAAAAAGTCTTTTGTTTTAGTGAGTGTTGGCGGGCAGTCTCTTGATTTAAAAAAAATACTTCTTGTCCTATAAAAGGAAGTGAAATATATTTTTTTGTATTTGATTTAGTATATATACATATATGTCTGTACTCGCCTTATATTTCTTTGGTACACTTTGCTTGAAGCACCAATGCTTCTTCAATACCAGCAAAATTATTAAACTGAAGTGACGCGCGTCCCTCGCGGTCGTCGAATCCCCTTTGACCCAATGAAGACCTCCCTCTGTCCCAATCGCCTCGGGGAGGAAGGAAGCGAGATGGCAAAGTTTTGATTTATGCAACCGATTGGATAACCGAGCGGTTATTCTCTCCTGCGTTACGCGGGCGCCAAGGTTGAAAGGTCACCCGGAACTGGAGGCTTATAGTACATACAGACGCTAAACTTTGGCGCCGCTAAAAGCTAAAACCCTCGATGCTTCTTAACTTTTCCAAATCAAATATGCAGCCTGCAAAAACATGACAGGATGCGGTGAGAGAGTTTTGTCTTTGCTCAATATACCGATCCACTTGGGGTAGTTAAATTTAGTTGTATTGGTGCCACTGTCTTTGATTGAAGGGCTGTTTTCCGCGTATTCAATAATTCAAAATATTTCATTTTGATAATTTCTGAACAAGGATAGTACCATAAAAAAATTTACTTAAAGCAAATATTTTGTTAAATCTATACTCATCAATTTTTCAATATTATCTTCAATTCTGATTGATATTTTATATTTTAAAAAGTTCACGCTTTATGATTTTATATAAATATTACTATAAGAAACGTGTTTAGTAAAAGGCATTAACAGTTTTTTTGAAAGTTCCATTATTTTTCATCTTGCTGGTCAGAAGAAAAAATAAGCAAGATTTGCTGTCCTAGCCATTAGATCTTCCCAGTCCGCTCTTGCACGTCAGATTTCTTCGTGAACTTAAACTACATCAATCTCAGTAATTGGCGCAAGCATCTGCTTTACCCACATATTATTAAATTTCAGTGTTTTTAAAGCTCTTTCCTAACTAGTTAGTGTTGAAATATTGTTTATTAATTTGCCAATTGACACGTCAAGAAGCTCTGATTTATGAGTTAAGTTTGAAGAGAGTTTTGGATATGTGATGGCTTTCAAATTCAATATTCAAAATCTAATTTGATTAATAGTTTGCGTTATAGATGTTCACTCCAATAATTACAATAGTAATTAATTATCCAAAATATGTTTACTCTAGAATTTGAGTATATTTTTTTTATACCATGTTCGCTCCCAAAGTGGTATATATAGATCTACACAGTGTGAAGATATCCACTTCGAGTGGATTATATAGATCTCCGCAATGTGAAGACGTCTTGATGGATTATTTTTCACGAGAATCGTCTGTCAGACAATTGATCGACCCAATAGGCCTGCATTTTTAGATTTTTAAAATCCTACAGATGGGGACTCGAACCTGCATTCTCCAGATTGCTAGGTACGCTCGCTACCTACTACGCTAACCGATAGATCTCTATAATTTGCAGAGTTATCTTTTTAGATTTAGTTCAAGAATCGTTATTCAAGTAATTTCTTTACATTTTGGATATCTGTTCCTGCATTATGGGATCCGACCCCGTAATTTCCGGTACCAAAAAAACAAAAAGTTACCATGTAGCTAAAATAAAAACGAATCTTAAATAAACCATTACTTTATTTGGACAAAGTGACGATTTTTAATATCAGTAACGCAGTAATATCAAAAGGAAAGCGACTTATGACAACACGCAAATAATTTTCTCACATTGTAAATTTTGTGTCATATCTTTAAATATCAATCAACGGATTAAAATTCATCTTGTTTTAATACTTTTCAGATGATTTCATTGCGCAAAAGAATAAATCACCTGAGATGTCAACACATTATGTTTTAAAGATCCAAAGCTACATCAAAATAATGTATTATATATTGGAGTTTTTCAGTACACACAGCTTTAAGTTGTCTATAACAGAATTCAGCTTACAAACAATACTCGATAGACAATATAAGAGAGACGTCGTGTGGGAAGAAAATGAGCTAAAAATATTGATGTATGAGTTTTTTTCATCGGGGTGCTTAGATTATTATAATTGTGTAATAACTTTTAACGCACACATTTTCCGTTCATTGCGATCTCGATTAATTCACATTTAGCGAAAAGTACGACGTCATTTAGCATTCATTAATTTCCTTTTTCAGTTACGAAGGGTGCTCTCGACTCTCGTGAACGTCTGTGAACTGAAATTTTTATTTTTCCATAATAGCATTACACTTTTCTGACATTTCTGAAATTAAATCACATTACTTTTTATCACTCATTTAATAAGACAACGAATATTGTCGTTTAATATTGCACTTTGACGAAAATAATTTATTGTTTGTGGTCATAAAACTCTCGAAATAAAGTTTTTATTAATTAATTAACTCAATATCGTAATTCTAACATCTCAATCCGTCTGTAATAAAAATAACAAGACAATTAGACCCTAGAATAAAAACCCTATGACCAGTCCGTCTAGTAATAAACCTCTACTGTATAAAAAAAAACTTACTGGACATTGAGCTGGGTCAGGTTAAGTTAGGTTATGTTAAGTATTTTTATTTTAGAGGTTTTTTTTTACCACACAGGGTGGATTTAAACAGAAGGCAATTTTCTTAGAACCTTAATAAGAAAATCTATATATGTCATTAAAACAAAAGAAGACACATCGAATACTGATTTTTTTCAGCAGAGAAAAGGTAATGTGTGGTGGATTTTTTAACATTCCTGCATGCAACGTGTACTTTTGATAACATGTATTTCTTTGTCGGGACAATCGATTTAAGAAATGCTTGTTATTCATCGAACGCTTGAATAATCGGATTCGACTGTCAATTTTCCACATTTTCCAGTTCATTTTAGAATAGTATTAGTTATTTTTTGATAAAGAAAATAAAAAATATTATATCATAAACATAAGCCACCTATGATGTGTTTGTCTAGCGATCTATATCTGCAACTCATTTTTTTTATATCCACCTTGTACAAAGACAACTAGGATTCTGCCGTCATATTTTTTTTTTCATTAAGCCAGCTGAAATTTTCAGAAAGATTTAATTAGGCTAAACAAGTAATACATTTCATTTGTACAGGGTAATTTACATGGTTTAATTTTAAGTTTAAATTTTTGTAGCAATCTTCGAAGACATCAGTCCACAAAAAGAGTCAATTGAAAATGTAGTCTGAATTCTTTACCATCCCAATTTTTGCGTGTTGTACAGATTATACTACTAAGCAATGTGATTGATTTTTTCATTTCCACGTTTCCGAATTTGACTGTCGGCAATTTTAATGCAGGCCAAAGATTTTGTCATCTTATTATTTCTTCGAACATGACCTAGTAGCCTAGTAGACATTCCTGGGCAGGCATTCAATTACAAAACCTGGTAACTGACGAATATAAGAATTCATTTTGCGACTTTGTTGCTATGTGTGTAATGCATACACTTCTATTAAAATTTAGTGTTAAATTAATGCCAAAGTTTCCAACGTTCCGTAACTGTTTTTTTGTCGTGCGGTAGGAGATTTGTTTGATTGTTCCGAAAATTTGTCTTAAAATGCTTACGATGGAAATTGGACAGCTGAACAACTAACTGTATTATGTAGAATGAAATCGTCGACATGGAATTCGTATATCAAATAAATTTTACTTTCACACCACTTGTTTTAAAATCCTCAGTATTACACTGATGTAATAGCTTAACTGGTAGTATAGATTTTAGTTTTTATCATGTTTATGACATTGAAACCATTGTAGCATTTAATTGTCAAAACTACAGGTGCCTTCTCCAGGGGAGGACATCGCTTACGCCTAACTGAGTCTCGACCCTTCGGCCTATTCTAAATGAATTGTATACGCGCTTTAAATACAGCGACACAAACACCCTTCAGTGTTTAGTTGTTAATCCATCCCCGTGGCGTTGCACTTAACAAATATAACCATCCTGCCACCCCACGAATCCGCCCCTGCGAGTCCCCAGGTCTTCTTTGCCCTAAGGCCCCTTTTGAAGCCCTGTCGCTATTTCTGCGATTTCAATGGCCGAAATAAAATAAAAACTGCGGTTACACAATTTTGTTTAAAATTCACAAGCATCGAAATGAAATTTATGACAAAATATTATGTTCCATACTTACGAAATAATATCAGCTGATATATTTTTTTCCTCTACACTATTAAACAAAATAAGTAAACATTCAGAACAACCTAAAAATGACTACACTGAGAATAAGAAAAGAAACAAAATCTGAATTAAAATAGAGCCATAACTATTTTCGAAAATAAAAGTTTGGCGATCATAAGCATCTTTAAAGCGTTCAAATTAGACTCGATGACCATGAAATGAGTATCATTTACGTATTGTCATATAACGATTTTATTGTATATCTATCGATTTCATCGTAGATTATAAATGAAGGAAAATTTAAAAATACGTAATTTATAATGTGGCTAACTTGTGAATATTTTTATAAATCTACAAATGCATTGCGTGTCACATAATTTCATTATATTTTGGCTAAATAAAAATTGATTGTAAGCATTTAGCAAAATGCGGCAATATTCATATGAATCAACGTATGATGCGTATATGGCTAAAACAAAATTCGAATTATAGAACTGAACCATGGTGACTGTAGTTTATTATTTTTAAATCTATTTTAATTTTCACGAAGATTTCCCGAGTGAGTCCAAGCGACGTCGCATTTTACACATGCACCGACTCCCCGCCGGCCCTCTTTTGGGAGGTCCCCATTTTAAACACAATAACCACCTCCTCCGTACAATAATTCAACTCGTGGGGCTGAGGGTCGTGAAGGCCGAGGGGAGAGGATGTGCACACCAAACCGTAACTCGGCATACATGAAAGTGTCGTTAATGAATACACCGCCGAAATATTTCCATGCGCAGATTTTTGGCCTTAAAAAACATGTTCGTCTGAAACGCATTCACTGTGACCAAAATAAAATCTTTATTTTAAAGTTAATCCACCACTTTGCTGAATCTTTTAGTTTCCACACAGTAACTCGAATATAAAGAAGATTATTTTACAAGTTTACACATTATAAAAAAAATTTGAAATTAAATGTATAATATTATATTTTTGTCTCCCCGGTAGCGTAGTTGGTAGCGTGGGCGCTTAGCAATCCGGAGAATCTGGTTTCGATTCTCCATTTGTCAGATTTCAAAAATCTGAAAATGCAGGACTGGATGCACATTCGGTTGAGTAATTACCTGACAAACAATTCTCGTGAAAAATAATCTGTCAAAACATCTTCACATTGCGGATCATATACTCCTTTTTCGGAGTAGATATATTCACTCTGTGTAAGATCCATATGCTCCGTGTTGGGAGCGAACGTGGTATAATATATAATATATATTATACCATGTTAAATAAGTTATATTATTACTTATACCTTGCCCACTCCGAAAGTGGAACATATTATCTTGACAAATTTTCTTCGCGAGAATGGATTGTCCGGCATTCGCTTAACCTATTGGACATCTGACCTTGCATTTTTTAATCTCTTAAACTTAGCTGTTATGGGAATTGTCTCCGGCTTCAAAGCGTGCACTCTACCTCATGAAATTTAACATTATGTAATATTAGATATTATTAACCTCGTCTAATACTATTTAAAACTTATTTTATACAATATCTACTCCTACGCATGTTAGTCATTTAGATGTATGCAGTATAAAAACGCGTCTTGACAGTTAAATTTAATCAGCAAATTGCTCAACCTTCTGAAACTCCAAACGTACATCTGTAAATCTTTATACAGCATCTGAATTTGAGCCCGTGCTATATAGCATTCGCTACTAAGCTACTAAGGCGATAAACTTGTATAATTTTCTCAAATTTTATAATATCATCTTGTATCAACGCTTATTACTCCGTGGTGACGTATGTTTGAAACTTTAATAAAATATCGGTTTGATTAATAACGAAATCCATGGTTAATACCATGAAGTATCATTTCGCTGTACTATTTCAATACTGTAACAAGTCAATTAAAAAAAATTAAAATATTATAAAAAAATTAATTATAAATTTACCATGTAACATGGAAACGTATCGAAGTAAAATATACTTATATCATATGTACACTAAACAATTGTATAAAATTGGCCTTATTCGATAGGGTCGTTATTCAATACAATAACAAACATATCATATCTCAAAACTACTCTTATTAAACTAACACATCGATTTATATAATGTTACTTTACTTTCAATGTTCGAGTTCATAATGACGAGGTTTTCATTATACTCTCTGTAGTTGGAAAGTAGTTATTTGGATGAAGTTGCTTTTTACAATTGCACATAACTTTACTTATTATTTTTTTCACTTAAATTTATTTATAACTATGTATAATATATATATATAACTATAATATGATGGCAGTAAGTAAACAGTGATAGAATGCGTGGCTTGGATTAATTTTAATACGATTCATTTTTGTCCAAAAAATTTATGTTAATGTTAGTGTTATATATTATAAATATCATAAACTTTTCGCTTACTGAAAGTTAACGTAAAAATTAAGATTCCTTAATAAAATTCACGCCATAGAGTAAAAACTTCTTGACAAAATTTTAAGCTTATAGAGGTTAAACAAACTTATAGCAGATTGCTAACAATCATATTCTTGGAAAAATATCTAAAGGTTAAAATTTTGAAATTATGCCAACGTCTGGTTGATTGATTAAATGTAATAATAATTCAGTTGTACATATAGTCTTATATAGACCATCGCGTCCATTACTAAAATTGGCTCCCGCCTACAGATACGCCGGCCCATACTGCCAAAAAACAAACATCGGGAGTCGAGTCAAGGCAGGGCATGTTTGCTGATGAACCCAATGCACTATTTGCAGACGGAAATATAGATGGGAGCTTTTGGTTGTCGCAAATGCAAAAGCTTTCGTAACCACCCCATAGTATTCTTGTCGGAAACCGCACACGCAAATCCGCACGACCAATACGCCTTTTGGGGTTCCAAATGACCCCCTATTGAACTTGGTGTCTCTGCAAATAAATAAAATTTCCACATGGACATTACTCCTAATATCGACAAAGCGTTTAATATCAATTCTATTTTGAAGGCAAAGATTTTAATAATACGTTTTATTAATGATCTGGAGTGTTCTTCTATTTTAAAAAAAAACTACGTTAGTGATTTGATATTTGCATTATTATTGGTTTTATCATGTCCATTCTGAGAGTGAAATATATTGATCTCAACAGTGTGAAGACGACCACTCCAGAATATAAGTGTATAAATCTTCGCACTGTTAAGCCTTACGTTGATATTTTTTTCTAAGATTTCAATTACTTAAGCCATTGGTATTATTTAGTATTGACTTTTCCAAGATATTAATTTATACAAGTAAGGCCCCGATGGGACGATAACACAGCGACCGCGGCAAAGCGATCGTAGCAGAGATGCAAACTAGCTATAAATAGGTGAGTGAATAAGTTCGGCAGCGCGACAACACGTTGTCGTCACAACAACTTGCTCACTTGCTTACTCACCTATAACAGCTATTTTGCATCTCTGTTTCCGTCATTTTGTCGCCTTCGCTCTGATGCCGCGGTACTTATCGTTAAATTAAAAAATAAATAAATCGTAACAATATAGATAAGTATTTAAGATGCATTTTAATAGTGGGTTTTTAACCAACATACAGGTCAGACGTTTATTATAAATTTCAAAAAATATATGTATTCTATTTACAACTGGCTTTTGAATTGATTAATTTTACTGAGGTGTGCTCTTTTTTAATCGTCATTTCAAAACTTGTTTGAGTTCCGTTTTAGTACAAAATATATTTTATGTGTATGGTTTAATTTATATTTAGTTTATTCATTTCGTCGAGTCGAGAAAAAACAAATAGTACAGATACACAATACAATACAAAACATACAAATATATAATAACAATAAAAATATGTTATACATAAATTTATCTCCCCGATAGCCGAGAGGTCCGCATCCGGTAATGCGGGTTCGATTCCTACATTCTCGAAAATACAGGACTAGTGCCTATTGAGTTGAACAATTATCCGACAACCAGTTCTCGTGAAATATAATCTTTCAATATATGTCTTTATATTTTAAAGATCCATATACTCCAAATTCAGAGTGGACATCTTCGCACCATATAAATAGATCCATATGCTCCACCTAATACAAATAAATAAACCAATAGCGGGTTTTCACATTTGACAATAATTTTATTTCTCTAATAAGTGACATTGTAATGTATGTACATACCTGAAACGTATTTAGAAATATAGCTTGAAGGCATCGAACCCTACAATATAATCCTCCCTCATAAAAGCATATTCTACGATCTGGCTTGGAAAACTGCAAATAGGCGGTTGTTTAATGGCCTCCCCTAATTTATGTCTGTTTGCATTATAAAATGCCTCTGAATTTAACTGCGCCACATTTTTACGGACATTTTTTTAATGAAAAAAAGGTTTAGTTTTTCACTAGATCGTTTCAAAATAAAATACTTAGCCCTTTGGTTTACATGCTTTTTTTAAATTGTATTTTCATTTTACAGCGGATTTTCAAATTAGAACGTAGTCATTTCGATTGCCTTTTACCGTAAATATATTCCGAACTCACGACTTCATCAATCCATATTTTATTCAAACTGATCATTGATTAATTACGTTTTCGTATTAAAATATATTAGTTTGTATCTGCTTATTTGTAAAAAATGATGTACTCTTCAACAAGAAGAATGATTTTATTTGATTATCATGGATATTAACAGCCAGACTAATTGAATTAACTTTATTCTTGAACACAGTATTAACATGTTCAGACTTTTTTACGCTTTGATCGACGTTCACATAACGACATAAAGATTTAGTAAGTTGTAAAAAGAAATGCAACTCTATTTAACTGAGATATGACAAGGCAAGGCTCAATCAACTTTCAATTATTGTGTCGATAAATGTATGCTAAAATTTTATTCAATTAATAAATTGAATCATTTTTTTCTCAAACATTTAAAAAAAATCTTCTTTTTTCTAGGCACGCAGCATTCACTACCAGACAAATCTATCAAAGCTCTCATCAGAGAACGAGTCTTTGAGGACGCAGGTAGCGGAATTACAGGCAGACGTTGTGTCAGGAGAGCAACCAGTCAAGAATCAGGGTGATACTCCACCGGAAGTCGGCGACTGTACGAGGCGACAGTATGAAAAGTGTCTTGATGATGTCGCAAATCAGGTGGTGAGAGCGCTGCTTTCGCAAAAGGTAAAAACCACTCAGTATTCAACAGTTATTACAATCTTTACTTTAAATCAAAATTATATTTAAAGCTTTTTCGCTCTACCGAATACGAGGAATAGGAAATTAATTCACATTACAAAAAAAAAACGTTTGGTAAATCAATATGCTGTGAATAGTAACTAATTCTGCAAGTTTTTGAACCAGCATTATATAATTATATCATAATTTTTATCAATAATTTTACATTTTAATATATTTTTTGTGGAATATATTAACAGTAGTATTACATTCATTCAATGTGTATCTTCAATTTTATTGAGTATAGCGGAAAATAAGGAAACTGTGAATAACTTATACAAAGGAAGACAAAAATCTCAAAACGTTTTTTCAACGTCATAAAATATTTGTTAAATTACTCGCCAGCACAATTATGGGTCATATTTTTTTTTCGATTTATCATAGGTCAGTCTGTCTGTAATATTGAAAGT
>JAGVSQ010000665.1:0-24194 GCA_022683975.1 Rhyacophila evoluta | reverse complement strand
TATTTTTTTTTAAATATTATATACGCCAAAAGATACTTTGAGCTTTAAATTAATAATATGTATCGGAAAATTTATGTTCATCATTCCATTGGGAAATTATGATTTCTATGGTGTATCCCAAAATGAACGGACACTTTCGCCGCAAATTTTTGCCATTTTCAAAGCATTTTTTTTTTTTAATTCACGTTGTTACATTGTGTATCTCTCCATGATAATTTAACTTCAACTTTTATTATTTTTTACTTTAGTTTTAACGCTAGTAGTCGTTGTAATTGATTAAATTTGCATAAAGAGTATTTATCTATCTGAACTACGAGCGGAGTTTCGACGATTATAAATTCACGAATGTCTAATATCGGAATTCGGTAGTCGATATTACAGTTTGACCACTAAATTTAATATTGTCTTATCAGTTACCCAACTGGACTCGCTTTTAATTCCGCAAACTCCTTTATCAACATTAAGTTAAGTCTGGCATCTGTACCAGTAACTAGTAACTAACTAGCGTCAACCAAAAGCCCGGTTGAGATTAATCCAACCAAAAGCCTGGCGATAATGCCGGATTTAACTTTTGGATCGCTTTCAAAACAAATCGGACAACCTAGGTACTCCCATCACGATACAAAACGCAATGGCGTTCTGGACTCTACCTATATTACACAATAAATTATATTTACCGTTGGACATTTAAAAAATAAAATACAACATACAAGTATTTTTATCCGTCACGTTTTCTGTCAAGTGACCATCCACAATTATTAACTTACTTATTTTAATCCTTGCTATGACCACAAATTAGCCATCCTTACGCAGCTTTATTTCGTGTCGCATACTTGTTTTAATTTTGAACATATATTTTTTAAATAGTATCAAATACTATCAGACAGCGACGATAAAAAAAACTTCAAATTAAACTAGATAAATAATGTTTAAAACAAACTTATTTTTGGTGCTACATCAATCTATCTGGTTTTTTAATTAATTTTAAAATATTTCTCTCGAATTTTCCTGAACCTTTTTTTATAATGGTCTTTTTTGTGCGAATTTTATGCGCGTTTTTTTCTAGGACCACATAAAAAAAGCTCGACGTAATTACTTTAGATATTATAATTCCCAGAACGACCTTGAACGAATAGTCCGGAGACATCGGTAACTTTCGGCATTGGTGAATCTGTTGACCAGTGAAGTGTTCTCACACTTGACTGTTATTGTGTTATCTTATTTCTAATTTATTTTTTATATTTCACGGGCGGTGTTTATGTGGGTGCTGTCAAATTACAGTTGATTCTTTGTTTCCCACGTTTTCAATATTGTCCACCTAATATAGATAACTCTAAAAAATCTTAGCGTGACGTAGCACTAAGTATTGTCGACGTTGTCTTTAAAAAGCATGCTTAGTGGTGAACATATTTGATTATCTATCCAAACATAAAAACATACTTTCCTAGAAGCATCTGCCCGATAGATTATTTCATCTTTTAGCGAGAAATTTCGAAACCAACACGCCATATTATAGCTATTAGCCACAGACAAATAATGCTTTTCGCCTCGTTTGCGTCCTCTGCGGGGGTACAACGAAAACTTGAAATCCCCGAGGCAAGTATTCAATCTTGGAAAGACGGCAATGCATCTTAGTTTAACCTCAGATACCGCCGTCCCATTAATTAGTCTAATTAACTGTTAAACACGGCTTAGCCGGGGAAGGCGGCACCCAGAGTTTCGGGATTTTCGGATTTTCGGATTTAATTACATTTTCCTCGCTTTAGATATCGCCTAAATGAAAATTACAAACTTTATGTATACACCGTGATTTGATTTCGTCTTCATGTGATATTCAATACATCGTTAAATACATTATAAATTCAAGACGAAACACTGTGTATTATTTTTTTCAATCATACAACAAGATATCATATAATTGTTAATCGACTTATATCGATTATAGCTCCATATTATGTGTTCAAATGTACAAATTATTGTAATATCAAAAATATCAACCAAACTCTATCGTATATACTCGTATTGTCTCATCATACTCTATTCGTCCATATCAACGCAATCGACGTAGGAGCAAATATCAAAAATCTGTTTCCTAAAAAAAAAACATCATTTGAACTTCGTGAATTAGTGATTTTTACGCTATCGCATGTTTAATTTACACATTAGAACCTTGATATAACGGACTAATGTGGGTGAGGGAGTTTCCGCTAAAGCCAAAAGTCCGTTTTACGAACATCGTCTTTCTAAATGCATTCAATTATTAAATTCAAAAAAAGAATCAAGTTTTTTTTTTCAATTTCAAAGCATACTGTTCGTTAAAAAAAAAATATCTGCCTTTTCACTTATATTCATGGTCACCTTCATATACTTCTTACCACTGTAAAAAAACTCTTCATGTTCATTATTCTATTCCTGTATTATGTTGCATTATTCTAAAAAAATTAGGAACTTGTAACCTTTTTAAATCTATATTTTCATCTTGGCCATTAAACAATTTCTTCCAACCATTTATTAATGTTTGCACTTTCAATTCTTTAGTGATAGTTTATCCTATTTCCGTTATACCGAGGTCTTAGTGTACTATATAATGGTTTCATATTGTTCATATTAAACCATTCTGTAATATCGTAAACCATCGGGGCTTAATAAACAATAGCGTACGTTTACAAATAAAAGTGTGTACTTTCCATCGTGTGGATTTGGACAAATTATGAGTCTCATGAATGGCGTGAAAATACGGTGAATAGCTTTGTTGATATCATTTCGCCAGAATATACATACACCTTGCTCATGAACATATGACTCATGCAATGACTTGTAAATGCAATGACTTGTAAATAAAAAAATACTATTTTTAACTTAATATTTATAATATAATTATTTTCAAATATTTATAATTTAAAGATATTTTTAACACAGCAATACACTATTTCTAAACAGAATCAAATAAATAAATTTCAAATCCGTTTTTTATGTTATGCATTCAATAAGCGATTTATCCTAATAACGTTGAAATGACAAAACCCATTTCTTAAATAACTATCCAAATGTGTAATAGAGTGTAGATTTGTATGCTACACTTTCACAGCGGATATATAAACAATATTAATAATAATAGTTTAACGAAATCGTTGCGGGTGTATTCAGTCCCGAACGAAACGTTTTTTAAGCATGCTTAAGTAATATTGTCAACAGTGATCTAATTAATAATGTTAATAAATATAGGATGTATTTTTTTTTATTTTCTCAGGGGCTTCGAGAAGAGTTGGGTCGGCTGAGCGGCAGGGCGCGCGACCTGGAAGCTCAGAACAGGGCGTTGGGGGCGCTGCTCTTGCGGCAGCTCAGACCGCGCGCCGCCCCCTCGCCCGCATCACCACCCAACGGTATTTAACTTACATTGTTACATCACCATCATTATCTAAAATATCGACTCACTTAATGCGCGAGTTTGCATACCGACATTGTTATTGGTGTACCTGTAATATTAAAGGTTAACAATTCTAAACTTCTGTGTGTATTATACTTTCTCTGTGCGGCCTCTCTTTTATAATATTTTTACGTTGTCTTCAACATTTTAGTCGGTAAGTTATCAATATCTTGACATTTTTTATCGTGATTTGTTAAATCTTTGAGGATTATGGCCGCACATGTGTGTCCGTGCGTCTTGTCGCATAAATTTCAAGGCAAATCTTTAATTTTTAAATAAAATGTTAAAAATTATTTTTAACAGTAACGGTAAGTAACAGTTTAACGACCGTGGACTCATATGTGAGTCTTGACAGAATATTCGTTGGTGACCGACGACTCATATGTAAGTCTTACGCCAAACGTTTATTTTCTATGATAAATACCTGAGTTACGATATAGCTTAATTGTGAATTTTAACGAGAGATGGTAAAATATTATTTCAGTTTTTTGCACATTTTCTCACAAAGTTCGCCAGCTACCTTGAAAAATTCAGCAAAAAATTGCGGGCGTTAATACTAGATAGATCTATCAATTATAAGTGAAAGTATAAACAAATATACCATTAATTTTAGGCTAGAAAAAAATACATAAACATCTCGAAAAAAAATGAAAAATAAGAGGCGAAAAAAATTACTTTAGTGAAAAAATTTCCTTACACTCTTTCGATAATTATATTATTTTATAAAACAAAACGAACAATTATTTACATTGCTATTCATAAAAATACATAAGACTCCAGATAAATCAGTCATACGTGTTCAAATTTGTTCTCAAGAGTTCCTTTGATTCCAAAATGGGAGTTGCCACATGTGTTAATGTTACACACTATTACCAATTCGGAATAACTTTTCAGTTTATTTTGTTCATTATTTGGAAATAGAAGAGCATTTTTTACAAATTGACATCTCCAATTCGATTGATTTTATGATACTAGTCGAATTGATACCAGTGAAATATTGTAGTGTTACAAGGTGTGTGCATGAACAATTAACTCACTAATGAAAGGGTTAATGTATACACTATTTGACTTTTATTTTAAAAGCTTTGTACATAAAAATGCGCGCTTCTGCATACGGTACGCATCTTAAGAAAAACGATTCTACAGCGCAAGTAGGCTTTATGTATAGTTATACAGATAAATGTGACAACTACTTCAATCCAAGCTCACTGTTAGGTAATATATCACCTTTTCGTGCCTTCGCTATAAGACTACATTGTCAACTTTCAAATAAACAACTTAGAACCATCAATAATCATTTTTTCGGGTGATGCAGGCTTCATTTTAAATGTTTGATTAATAATATCTAATAAAAATCTTCATCCACAATAAATTTTGAGTTACCTCCGTAACAGATTGGGGAAACACGCGCACTTTTACGCGAAAAATTGCAGGTTCAAATATCGCAGTTGTTTATATTTTAAAAAAAAATACATATATGCAAGAATTGATGTCGATGAGTTAAGCTATGCTACAACTGCTCTGCCAGTTAATTTATTTTTTTAGCAGCTGTTTGGATTTTATTGTCATTCCTATGCCTAGTTTTGAAAATATTTTGACAGCCGAGATAGTTATTGATAAATTTTTAATCCGTAGAATTATATCTTTATTTATTATGGATATATTGATTTATACAATCGGCACCAACCAGTTTTGTATACTTAAATTTGAGCCATAGAAATATTTTTTTTACTAAACATTGTCTTCGCCAGTCTTTGCCAATGGTTCTTAAATAAAAATTGTGACTCGTGGTATTGCAAAATGTATAATTTATTTCAGCGCAAGATATAAATGCTGCCATAAACGGAAGCTGCTACACTTCAACTACAATATCTACGCACAGCTCAAACGAGTTGGCTTCTGAGAGCATCGCTCTTTCTGGAAGAAAATGTTCTCGAAAAGGCAGACTGTATAAGAGCAACGATGATATTACGACGTCCTTGTCCATCGACAACGATGATACAAAAAAACGCTTTTCGGCTGGGAATCTCATCATACCGGTGTACGAGGACAGGCTGTGCTGCACCAAATCTATTATGTCATTCGGAGACGAGTCCTTCGGTGACATTATGAGCGTGTGCGTTTCTTCAAATCATGCATACAAACTGTCGGCCGATGACAAGAGGCGGCATCAAATTCTCACAGATCTATGGACAGAGTTGAAAGGGATCGAGGTGACTCCGCAGAGTCTGCTGCAGGCCTTGAGGGCAGTGGATCCCGCTCTGTGGGCGCCACCTGAGAGGCCTCTTACGCTGAATCTCAAAATGACTGCTCCCAATCTACTGTCTCATTGTTTGCATAGACTGTCACAAACTTTACCAGGTATGCCAACTTACTTATATTTTACCGTCTATTTTATAAATACATATATATATTTTGTTTTACATATTGCAATTTTATACTATGTAATGCGAGTCAAAATATTTTCTGTGATAAGCTCCGGTGAATATTTTTCCGGTTCGCCTAATTGCTATTTCTATCCAACCAATGCCATTTTTTGCAGCTTTGTCTCACTTCCGCACATTATTATCATTGTAATTAAACCATTTAAACAAAGCTAAAAAAATATTTTAGAATTTTTGGAAATAACTTTTATTTGATGCCCTCAATAATTTTATTTTTAATCAGTTAGCAGCCGATGAATTCGTTTACGGCAGCGGTCTGCAACTAGCGGCCCACCGGGCGTTTTGGTGAGGCCCGTACTGTAATGACAAATGGCCCAAGTGCGGCCCGCTCTAATCCTCACATAAAATATTTGGTGCTCTTACAGCAAAAAGCCGACTCATGGTTTACGGCATGGCGATTTGTAAATTTAAAGCTTAATTTGTTTGATTCCAGATCACTTACCTCAGCAGTCTGCTGAAGATGAGGCTGCTGCAGAATCTCCAGAGAGCGGCAACAGAGACGAAGGCTACTCCACCATGTCCAGCGATGTCCAAGCAGATCCTTTAAGGCAAGGGGAGCCTAATAGAGAATTGGAAGACTTGAAAGAAGCATCTGATGAAACCGACAACCAAGTGTTACTCAATATAAATAATACAATATTATTAGAAGACAATACTGAACCAGACATTTTGTACATTCCTGTGAATTTAGCTGTTAGTTTAAACCCAAGGAATAGTTACCCGCCAACAAAAGCGATGTTTCCCTTCCAACACATTATGAGAAGCTTTTCTGATTCACACTTATGTCTCAAACTCACAGCCGGCGGGACGCCATGTGGTGAAAACTGTTTCTCATTTTCAAGCCCACTATCAAGTTCTCCTAGTATGCTTCTTTTAGATGTCACATCTATTCTACCTCGTGAAAAAAAAGATCATCCACTGAGGAGAACCAGAGGCACAGCCAGTCTCATTTCACCATCAACAATAACTATAGAAACTAATGAAAATGCTTCCCAAAGTAGAACGTCTTGGGTCAGTAATATTGATGAGCAAGTTGATGGATGTCAATATGATGCAGAGTATGTACAGCACTGGCTCCAGTTAGATGACACGAGATCGGCTCTTCAACAGCACCATAGAGATTTATTAGAACTAGAGTATGACCAAGCGGAACTTGAAGATTGGAGCCTCAACTTATCCTGTGAAGATCTTCAGGATGGAACATGGAAAAGGACAACATTAGGAGATGCAATTACTCCTGGTCAAATATCTTTATCGACATTACCTAGCATTCAAGAAAACAATGCTTTGGAATTAGAAGAAGACGCGAGTGAGTGTTTGTGGAATAATTCCAGTTATATGATGGATAATTGTAGTGACAAATTTGCACCATTGTTAAATGAAGATGACAATATCAAAAGAGAAGAAAGCCACTGGCCGTATCCTCCAGTCGGTAATTCGGGTTTAGCTTCACCGGGAGGAAGCTGGTCGAGTATAGATAATTCAGAAGACTGCTGCGTGAACAACGACTGCTTTTATAATACCGATAATCTTGTTGATAATGACACCTCTAAGCGCTCGAGTGCCGCTTTAAGCGGGTGCAGTGATGAACCGGAATCTTCAGCTGTAGGAACAGATTTTACTAGAGACTTCTACCGTCTTGTGAAATTTGAAAGTACGAAAAGTTTAGCTTCAAACTCTTCTCGCGGTCTCACTGCAGTAGGAGGAGGGGAAAACTCTGGCCCAATTTTACGAATACCTGAACTGCAGTACCCTTTGAAGCAAGATAGGGAACAAGCTTTGCAGAATGTATTAAATTTTATCGCTGAACAACAGAAATATTGTCACAACAGAGAAGAGTTGGACTCTTTGCCATCCAGACCCACATCAGAGATACGTGAACTCCCTCCACCATACATAGATCACCAGGATTTCAATGCTGATGAAAATTCAAAGCAACTAAATGAGACGAAATTCTCTGAATTGAGTTGTCGCAATTCGTTCGGTAGTGAAATGATTTATTCTGAAAACGAATCCTGTGATATAATTTTAAGTAATGACTTTAATTCAATGTATAGTGACATTTCCCCAGATTTGAAAAAAGTTCCACGTATTATAGACAACCAAAACGATGACTTTTTCTCTGATTCTGATAATTTTCTAAATGCCAGGGATATGCAAAATGCTGAAAATGAAATAGACGAGCAGCACCTTTTGAAAGTTCACCAAAAAAATGAAATTAATAAAAATATAGATGTCAATAATGTCGGAAGCATAGCTTGCTCGGTGTCTGCTGAAAGAGATGTTTGCCTTACTTTAATAACACCTTCTAGTCCAAAGTTATCTGATAGCGCTAGGTATATGTATGCTAACTGTCAATATAGTGACAGAAATGAATCGACAGATGATTATACTCAAAATGTGTGCAATGGAACATTACAAGACGCGAAAACAATTCAAAACTTGTCATGCAATCCTATTACATTAGATGCGTTATCTACGTCTGCAACTGTAGCATCCAGTGAAACGGAATGTTCACTACTTGAAGAGGTTTTAAATGCTTGTAAAAGAAGCAATGGGTCTCTTGTCACAGTTCCCGAAGAAGAAGAAACAAGCATGGATAATTCTTTAACTCAGACTAGTGATTCTATGACAACAAGCGTATCGACTTCTGATACAATAGCAACAGAAATTTGCAACAGTAAAAGAAAACTCACAGAAAAAAGTAAAATACCCATTCCGGCGTCAGCTAGAAAATCACAAATACCCCTCAAATCTAAATCTAAAATACCTGTTTCAGGCCTTAATAAAAGTATACCAAAGTCCAATGATATTGGAGAGTGTTCTGTGAAATCAAATGGAATCTCGCAGGATAGCATTATAGTCAGTCAAGGGCCATCGCACTCCAGAATGGTCAGCTTTCATGAGGCTGCTACATCCAAAGATGTAATAGATGAATTGAACAGGTTGGCTAATATTTTATGATTATTACACTTAACTTCAGAAATTTGATTTTGCAAATAAAATAGCAGTTCTATAATTTCCAAACCAAATATAATATACAACAAAATCTAAACAATACTTACTTAAGTTTATGACACACTTGACAATGTCTAACATTCTCTCTGGAAAGATGAATCTCAATACAAGCTGGCAGTATTGTATGACAGTATGTTTGGCTACGTCTATCATTATTCAAGAGACTTGACTATTTACAAATATTTGCTTTATGAAAATGGAATAACAATATCAATTTATAAATAATATCAAATATTACATATTCTTTTTGTTGCTATCAAATAATCTTCTTTAAATATCTTAGAATGATCCGCAAAGGTGAAGACGGTGTTGGAGTAAGTGACAATGAAGCTTCGGGCATGAATTCCAGCAGTTTAGACAACGCACTGTGGTGTCCTACCGGTTGGGTACATGTGGAACGTGAAATTGACTTCAGTGACCCCAAGGTAATTTCAACAAGATAAAGCTTTTAAAAAATTACAGTGATAATTTGTAAATAACAAGTATTTTATAAAATATTATGGTTTTCAATACAATTGAATAAATATTACAATGACATGATGTTTATCTAAGCCAGAAATAGGTGAACTTTTTTAGAACTAAAAATATAAATTAACAACTGAAGTTGAAAATGAGATTATTTTTTTCCTTAATCTCTTCAAGATGTATTCAATTTTTATTAAAATTAGTGCAATATTATTTATTCATATGGCCTCACTACTTCGAAAAAAAGATTATTTGATATAGTTGTTCATGAACTCCTACTTATATTTGGGTTGATTATATGTTTTAAGCATATATAGGGAATATCCATGGAAGAAATAAAATTTACAATACTTATATCACTTTATCTAACTTTGAGACATACAGTTTACAACCTGTCCATAGCAATCTTGCAAAATGTAAATAATTTTTATAGCACCCACCACATGTCTTCCGAAGTCGAAAACAAAGAAGCCACTTGATATCGAGCGGTAATCGGTAAAAGATCATATACGTAAAACATTCCACTGGAGATTTGTTTTTTTAAATATGTCAGCTTATGTTTAATAAATTAATTTTAAATTAAATATGCATACATAATACGTAGATATTATATAATACATTCACTTTTAATTTTAAATTAATTTATCAAACAACCTGAGATATTTTTAAAAAAACCAACATTCCTCAGTAGAATTCATTTTTAGCCATATGATCTTTTGCCGATTACGGCTCGATCTTAAAAGAAAGTCCATGTATAGAAGATTTTATGATTTATTTGTGTATGTATTTATAATTTTCCAGGCTCGGGCAAATCTGTTAGATGTGATGCTAGCATCTAGCGATAGTTCCCCGTCTCCCACTTCATCATGTGCTGGTTCTTTCAGCAGTGACTCGGGCGACGAAAGAGCTGACTACTCTAAATTGCATCGCCTTCATCGCTATAGGAGACAAAAAAAGGGTATATATTTTTTCAAACGTTGCACTTCAAAATCTGCGTGTACAGTTCACTTATATTTTTAACACGCTTTTTGCTTTGGCTTCTCTACATTTTCACGAGCATTTTTTCATCTGCTGTAATTTTATCACTCACTTGTAATGACATGATATCAAATCATTTCCCAATCACTGGGAGTAAAGAAAATAAATTTAATTTTAAAAATATCTTTTCAATATTGAAAATTGAAAGTTAATTTGATCTGCTTTTCAATTAAACTAGATTGGTACTTATTGGTTGTAAAAGAATATTAGTTCCGGTTTTTCACATTATTAAGTCATTATTAAAGTATGAGAAGTGTTCGAAGATAGGTGAAAATACTTAACACAGATCATTCCATTTACAACTTTACAGCCCTTGTTTCACAGTTCAATAGTATAAGTAGATAACAGAATAAAAAAAATGCTTTAATTTTGAGTTCTCAGTCAATATTTTATAACTTTTTATTAAATTTTACAAAACATAAAGGAGTAAGGAAATTTTTTGCCGGAGCAAGATAACTGATCAGCATTTTTTCAACCCCCATGTCCATAATTAAATTTGCCACTGCTCTTTGTGGTTTTGCTTTTTATCAAGCATTGTCATCAAAATGGCTTTTCAATTGAATTTTATTTTTCAAAATCATTTTTATGAAAAGATACATAGATTTTATATATCACACAGACTCCCCCATCAGCCCCACCGACGCATAGAGCTCCGCGAAGAAGAGGCATCGAGTGCACTTAGATCTGCGATCGTTCAAAGTGATCCGCCCATTAATCAAACATTGCATGCACTCTAAACATAACTTTCACTTCTTTTGTGTCGGAAACCATCTCATAAAAAATCACGCTTCAAGCCACCACCATTTCCACTATTTGTCGCATTTATGCATGCCGGTCGGAATAGCTCATTCGCAAAGTAACATCAATGGTGACCAATGGACTGATTGAATCGATCCATTCCATAGCTGCCGCATTGAGGGAGCGCGGATTGGCAGTGCTGCGATTCTCTTGTTTCCACCGGCCGAGTATCATCGGAAGAAATGACTTTTTTGTGCGTTACGGTAAACAAGAACGAGATGCTGTCGCTTGCTTCGATTTTCTAGAAGACATGTCGACCAGCATCAACATGATTCCATCGATCGAGGAGACCAAAAGCATTTTAGAAAATCAAGTATCGCAAGACTCCGGGAAAGCCTCCCAGAGATCCACCGTATGTGGCAGAGAGGGTCCGGACAGTGACAATAGCAGTCAAGTGACATTCAGTGATTCGTGTGCTGTCAGTTTTTCAGGGTCAGATATAAGCTTCGAAGAAAATATGCCATGAACATTGCATTATTCATAAAAAAAAATTATAGTTTACGTGTAAATTACTATGCTATATACATCTATACAATATATTACACAAATCTTTATTTATACTATAATATGTATGTGTTTATGAGTGTGTAAATATATTACAGATATTTAAATATTTATTTTAGAAAAACATTTTAATCGAGCTCCAAAATAACAGCTAACTTGTTGTAGCTGTTTAATATTCAATACTGCAAATATTTAAAATATATATACACTCTTATAATCTATAATGTAATTAGCCAGTTTTCCTATTTGAAGAAGATCAAAAGAATATAAATATTGGCAGTATTGGATTTCATAATACAATAACAGAAAGGCCAGACAACATTGCATTCTTGGTTAATCTGGCATAATATTTTTATGCTTCATAAGTAAATGCCACCTGTTAATAATAATAGTCCAATTCAAAAATGGCTTCCAATAAATAAAACAAAATACAATAGACATCTTCAGGAATTTGAGCTTAGTTAGTAAGACTGTATAAGATCAGTTTATTAACATTATAATTATTATTATATCATAGTTATTATAATCTCATTTTTCATGGACTAGCATAGATATTTACGAATGTGTAATTTTTATTTTCTCAACGAAACCGACGACTCTCATCCCAATATATAATATGATGAATAATTGTAACTCCGATCCCATAATGGTGCCTCCCAATGTTCTCCATCTTTTGCCAACCAAAATATTATCTAGTTACAAAAGGGTCATCGTATTAGAGTATTCATTCTACAGTATTCATCGTATTGTTTTATTTTAAGGTAAAAGAATTGTCGATATGTGATATTTAACTTAGAATGGTTTTAACCGTGTTTTAAGAAATGATTTTGTCCATAGATATATTAGAATAAAGTAATATGTTAAATGCAATAACGACTTTATGTAGATTAACAGAACAAATCCTCAAATATAAGATATGCCCTTTCTTGTCGAAAGTTTTTGATAGTGTTGTACATTTTACTATATAATAATATTTAATCACACCAGAATGATATATTTATATTGCTTATGAAGAATTAATTTTAACATTTATTGTAATGTTAATTTCACTCCTGAATACTAAATGATCTTATTTTTTTTATTTATTTACTATTCTACACATTAACCTGGATCTTCTTGTACTATTGGTGTACTTATTTTTTGGTTATTTCTTTCATTTTAATCAAATTCAATTCAATGATTGCACATATAACATAATTGTGGTTTCAATAAACATGGTAATCTCCATTAGTTTTTACTACTATCAATCAGAAAATCTGTAAGATTACATGCTTTTAGGTAACTACAAAAATAAATTACAACACATTGTCTAATTACATGACATCTGTATGTAGTTACACAATTTGTATAAGAATTACTTTTTTGTGAAATATTATAGTAGACTGAAACAGTGTATTTATTTAACAATAATAAATAGTGTACAAAAATCATTTTCGTGATATTGTGTCTTTGGAAAAATACTTACCGTACCTAAAATCATTTAAGATTATATAAATCACAAAAGCATAATTATTTATTATTTAATTTTCTCGCAACAAAACTATTTGTAATCACTAATTGATTATTGTATGTCAATGATTTAATTAATACACATTAAAACAATTTGTGGTAATACTATGCATATACATCAGCGGTTTCCAACCTTTTTGCTAATGTGGCTGCCTAAAATAAAAAACCCACACCTCCGTTTTATTTTTTTGATACATAGAATGATAGTTCATTTTCAAATTTTGGCGCCTCCCAGATCGGAAGCCGCTGATATACATGGAAGTAATATTAAAATTAAAATTAATGTGAATTTGTTCCATTCCATTTTTGTATGGTCCTAAGCAGTTATGAAAATTACTAGATTTACATTGACAATTAATAGGTATACGTTGCCACACTTATATTTTGTTATTTCTAAATTTCATCAAATATTATAATTATATTTCATATCTGCATAAAAACAGTTTGACATTACAATATTACATAAACTGCTGGGTAGCATAAATGTAAAAATAGTTCATTAAAAAAATGTCATCAGTTGCAATCCACATCAGTTACATCATTCAAATTTATAAATATACATAGATTTCAATGAACCGAATGCACAATATGTATTTTATATTTTTCATGGGTTTTTCAAATGATTTTTAAATAATTAATTTATTTTTGCATCACTTTTGATCCCAAATATTGTCTGTAGGGAAAAGCTAATTCTGTTAACACTTGACTCAAATCAATAACATTCTTTTAATGCACATCAATCTTTATTACATTTATTTATAATCATAAAACTCAATACGGAAAAAAGTTTATCATTAAAAAATGTTGTATTTCACTTCTTGTGCAGTTTTGTGTTTGTGGTATAGTCATGTATTTTTGTATAGGACTAAAATATATATTCTATTACACCTATATAGGTACTTCATAGTACAAAATGTTTAGAAATTACTCTTCTCTCCTCCAATTAATAATAAAATTAATCATACTACTAATAACAATAATTATTATTCGAAGAGGTACATAAATAAAAAAGTATTCTGTTCCTACAGCAAATCGTTTTATTTTACCATCTTGTATCCTATACACCAGTAATTTCAATCTGGACTTCTTAGACAAACAGCAAAAGGGAAGACATATGTTTTCTCTTTTTTTATTGATATATTATTTGAGTCATATAGATCCTATACATCAGTTCTCCGCAACAGCTGAGACAATAATGCTGGTTGTGCTGTGGCGTTTTTTTCCATTAGATGAAAAATAAAACAAATAATGTATCCATATTATAATATATTTTTAATTGCCACTGGTGGCATTCAGCAACTCGAAGGATTTTTTAGTCAATATTATATTTATGGAAGTATAAGATATAAAGGTCATAAAACAATATCAACACCTTCAGAGTTACTATGCTTTTCGCATTTTTTAACATTTTTTGGGTAAGCAAAATAAATCTTTCAAAGAACTCAGAATAAAATTAATGCATACACCTCAACTGACGGATTTAACTGAACTAGAAGTGTGAACGATGGTATCGAAATAAAAATGCAGTTCAGGCGAGTTTTAAATATGTTTTGATGTAATTCGAAAATAGTGAATATGCCTTTCATTTTTTTAACATCCATTTTAATAGTAATTATATCATTTAACATGTATTAGTGTTAATATTACTATATAAATGACAATGACCTGGAAATTTTGGAGAAAACGTCGGTGTGCCATGAAAGAAAAGAGGTTGCGGAGAACTTCTTTATACAATAAGTACTATTTGGTAAAATAAGGAAAAATAATTTTTATTTACTTTTTAAAAAAAAAATTATAGGTAGGTTGTTTTGAATTCATCAAAATTTTTAAATCCACTTTTTTTGTGATTTTATGGCCATTAACACGTTCAGTGCGCACAACACGGGACCCACGTCCATGTCATTTTACCACTATTCGATCGAAAATTTTACAGGATGGCTTGAAGTTGACAATATATTATGTCAACTTGACTAAATACATTCCATCTATATCGATATGCTATGAGAATAGGTTGTTTTAAGCATTTTTGTGATATACTCATAAAGGCCCATGTACACATATGCAATCAGGATTCGTATTGCGAGCGAATTATTACTTATGGAAAAACCTTTATTTCGGTTGTAAATTGGTTTTGTTTTCTCATTTTTATAGTATCATGTGAAAAGTATTTTATTTTTATCGCATTTTTATATATTTTTTTTACTGTTTCGTTAGTATAACTAATATTGAACTTTTTTTATTTATGTGTTTGTGCCACCAAAAGTGGACTTTTCTTAAAAATCTTCCAAAGAATGATTCATGATTTCAAATTACAAATGCAGTTCTTAAGCAATATGAGCATCGGCATGTTTTAATGTTTTGATGTAATTCGAAAAAAATAAAAATACTTTTTATCCTTATAACACAATATCCTTTATAATAGGCATTATTGAGATATTGATTACTACGCATTAGTGTAAAAATTATTATAAATGATTGAATTATCACATGAAACATGCCTCTGCTATAGCGGCATGAGTGCAAAGGGTTAATGTAATTTTTGTATATGCACATTTTTAAATAAATATTTTTATTTGTGGTGTGGCAAAAATTTGGAGAAAACGTCGGTGTGCTGTGGAAGATAAGACTGCGAAGTATTAGTATACTAAAACTATATTTATCATTTAACATAAAACTCATTTATCCACTTAAGATTCAGTGTCATCACAAACCAATCAGAGAAAATTCAGTAAAAATAGTGGCAAACAAAAAAAGTTGAGCGATATTTAGGATTTCAAATCAGCCCTAATGATATTATTTGATGCCCTTATGATTATATATTTATCAAGTCACCGAGTTGCAAAAAGGACTGGATTCATGAACAACGGTAAAGGTAACGTTGAGCATTCAGAATTAAGTTAGTTACTGTGTTTCGAATGCTAAACATTACCTTTTCATGAATGGTCATGAATCCAGAGTGCTTTTTGCAACTCGGTGACTCATATTATTATCAATATTTTGTGTAGTATTCTATTTGTTTGAATATTCAAGTATCACTCATTTCAAAAATTAATAAGAATTATTTATTATTTTTCAAACAATGTGGCCACTGGCAGGCTATTGGAATCTCAATTATTACAGGTTATTGGCGATCAAGCAGATAAGGCATTAATCTCACAAGACATTAATTTTTCAGCAGCTTGATAATGGGTGGGTAAATAGTGGTTTATCCTAGACCTTCAAGCAGTGTGAATAATTGATACTTACTGACAAAACAATTCACTGTTATTTAATTCGGCATCAGTTTTTTTTTTTGTTCTTTGATTAAAACAGTTGTTACAGTTGTATGTATTTATTTAATATTTGCAAAAAAAATAAAGTACAAGTTATAAAAATTAAAAATTTTAGTATATTTAAATCAAAATTAACTGTACATAAATAGCCTTAATTTCTATATCTTCCAAATTTAACACAGTCAATAGTGTAATAAAATATTTGAGTCGGGCCCAAAATGGCGATAAGTTAATAAAATCCAAACATGGAGACATTGAAATACAAAATTTAGCACTTGGAAGAATACAACGTAAAAATGAGCCCATCTCAGTCTTGAAATTCTTTAAAACATAAGACCAGTGATATGGTAACACTGCTAAATCTTCTTCTAAATATATCAGGCTTATTCCTTTTGTCAATATCAATATATATTTTGGCATTTATACATAATGACAATAAATGTATTTCACTTCCAGTAAAAGCACAACAAAAAAAAAAGTTAGAATTATGTTCTATTCTAAGATGCACATAAATCACTTCAGAGCAATAGTTTCCAACCGAGCAGGCGCGCCTCCCAGGGAAGGTTTGAAAAAACTGTAAGTTTTGAAAAAGAATGCATCTATATCATTATATGTATCAAAAAATAAAAGGTGGAGGCGCGGAAAAAAAATCTTTGGGGAGCCATAGTAGCAAAAAGGTTGGACACTGCTGCTTTACAGTGATTAACATCAATACAATCTCTTTAATTAATAAGAGCTTCCAATCAAATGTAAATGAAACAATTTGTATTACATTTGTTATATTATTGCTGAGAAGAGGGGATACGTGATGTTTAAATACATGGATAAAACTACAATCAACATTCTAAAAATACATATATCATTTAGTTAGAGGTATAAGAAAATAGCAAGAAAATAAGTACATAATTTGTCGATATCTTAAAGGCAGTGACTATCACATTAAGTTAAAATATGTATTTCAATCGCTTCCAAACATTTATAAAAAGTATAGATAATTTTTATGAAATTTTTAACAATAAAATACATTTTCCACAGTAATTCATCGATTGAATATTACATCAATTTAAATATTTTTGTAAATAGCTAAACATACATTAAAAATTATGATTAAAATTAAATCAGCCTCTATAAACTGAATTCACAAACTTTTTTATTAAGACTATATATTTGTATCATAGAAATCTACATAAATTTTCATAAAAATGCAGAAAGCATACATTGTAAAAGGGACACACACACACACAAAATACTTTATGGTAAAATTTTACACCCTGTCAAAACATAATACAAATAGAGTTTGACTGGCTTCACACACATTGATTCACATAAATATATGAAGGGGGAGGGGGCTCACAAAATATAAATACTATACCACTATGCACTATTTTGCTCTTAATGTGAATTTTTAAATCTAATAAGTAAAAGGTTTTATGAAAAATTCAAGTATACATATAATATTGAGTGGGGTGAGATCACATCTACAGTCAGAGTTACAAGGTACTGAATACTATAATACAGTCAATTCCCCTTAATTGGATCACGGGTTTATTGGGACAACCGATTATTTGGGCCAAATCACAAGGAACAGAAGCCAAATAAGGTAACTAATTACTTTGTAATTCAGTTATCTGGGACACTATTCTGTTTAATTGAGACAATGAATTAAAATAAATATGTTCTACAAAATGTTTGAACAATGTTCTCTTGCGACTTTGGATAGTGCAGCACGGGTAAATCACACTGCATAGTTTCACTGTTACTGGACAATGGTGAACTGTCACATGTTCAGTTCGCAGTTCACTGCCGCACGTGACATGTGTGGAAACTCGGATTTTATCTATTTTATTTTTAAAAAATTGACACATATCAAGAAGCCAAAAAAAGATTTAACACTTATTAATAGGCAACCAGATAACACAAGTTCGACGGCTCGCTGTATTAACTAGTGTACCAAAATCTACAATATCACGTTTTATTCTACAACAAGAACATCAACAGCGTGAAAAATGGGTATTACATGAAAAAAAGCCAGACATTGAAAAGAAAACGTGGGAGAAAGGATCCAGACGTCGAAGAGGCACTAAATCGGTGGTTTTTTAAAGTTACTGGTCGAGGCATGAAAATTAGCAGTTCCGTGTTGAAGGCAAAATCAGAAGAGATAGCTTAAAAAACTAGGCCAAAACGATTTCAAAGCAACTCATGGTTGGTTATCTCCATGGAAAGCAAGACGCAATATAAAATTTAAAAAGCACTTGGAGCCAGCCACTTATTTGGGACAAAATGCTTGGGGCCCAATATGTCCCAATTAAGCCGAATCGACTGTGTATTTATAAGCAGCATGTGTACGTGAGTATTTGTAGCCACATATTTATACATGCCAGCCAACACATAAAGGTTTCTTTTCAAACGACAGATAGATATACATATATGTATATTTTATTTTTAAGATATGAGCACTGAATTTTATGAATTCAAAAAAATTTCTAAAATTCAACACAAATAATATATATGGACTGTCACTAAATAGTTATAATCGTCCAAATTCCAAAAAGTAAACTTAAAGAATGGTGGGGTCTTCTGCCCTAACAAATAAATAACTTGATTTCAAAACTCGCAGATCCCCTTCCTGTCTGGTCGCCATGTAATAATTAAATTCAAAATATTATCCTATAAATTATACATAAATAAATTCTACATAAAATCACAACTAAACCCCAATTTCATTGACTTTTCTTCATAGTACCTAATCCATTTCCTATGGGTGTCCACAAAATTTGTGAAAAATATTAACCTCAGATATGAGGTAAAAACCACCTCGAAAGAACTTAAGTTGATTTTTTTTATACTTAGTGCCTGCTAAACAAAACAAACTACTCAATATATCCTTAAAACAATATCCTCCTTTAACTACATTTCTCTGATAATACAAATAGTAAATGTTGTAAACTCATGCAAATCAACACATGTCCCGGGAGCCAGTCATAACTGTGAACACTTAAATAAGTAATATCGTAATTTAACATTCTATTAGCTTGTATATTAAAATATGTAATAAAAATAGTGTATATTTGTCACAAAATGGAATAAAATACATTATATGAAAATCTTGCGCGCAATAGCAGAGTATGCAGAATTTTCAAATTGCGATGTACCTGAAAATAAAAAAGGAGATCTGAACTACCATTATATTGAATGAGGATAAGATAAAGCTAATATTTTAAAAGTAACCATAACATTTCTTTTACTTGATTTCAAGAGTTTTATAAAAATTTACTTCACACAAACTTGCAAATAAATCAAAAAAAATAAAAAAATCAATCTGTGCAATCTGCAAGTCACGGATTTGACAAAATAAGATAATGATGACAACTTGTAGAATGATCATCTTCATCGATAACAAAAAGATGAAAGTCATACCACAAAATATTAACAAAACATAAAAACTTATTTGGATGAAACAACCATAACAGCATGACCCAAGTTAATCAAAGCCATAAGATCCTCAGATAGTATTGTTTGGTGTTATTTAATGGAGGTCCTTTATGTTTTTATAGTAATTATACTTCAAAACATAAAGGACATCCAGCAGTGTTCAGCATCAACCTTGTTTAGTATCAAAAATTGTATTTTGAAGTATTGTTTTTAATATTATGCTTTATACCAAGATATTTATTTTGAAATATTCATGTGCTTTACCTTGGAGATGTAAGACTACGCTGGTATTGATGCTGTAGATGGATTGGTTGCTCTTCTCTATGCGGGCAAAAATAATCAGGAAGTATTTAAGTCAACTTTAAAAAATACATATAATAAAACCCCTATTCTCAAAAAGCTTGTTGGCAGCTTCTCTATATAATAGTACTATAAAAAATATTATAAACCAGAAAAATAAAATTGTTTGTATTATTCAATGTAGCTTATGGACTGCTTGGTATTATGTTCCATTTTAATTTGATTGATAAATTGTGAGTATAAATATCAGAGAATATATTTTAATTTAAAAATTACAAAAATATTATAAAAGAGTATACATACACTTACGTCAATTATTGATTAATAAGCAACTATAATATAATATGTATTATTTTTTTTATATATATTATATATATACCATGTTCGCTCCCAAAGTGAAGCATATGGATCTACACAATGTGTAGATATCCACTCCAAAATTGGAAAATATGGATCTTCGCAATGTGAAGATGTCTTGACAGATTATTTTTTTATGAGAATTGTTTGTCAAACAATTGCACAACTGAATTATTAACCACATGTATTCATTAGTTGGTTTTAATTTTCACTGTTTGATCACATATGAAAATAAATTATTAAAAAAAGTATATTTCTTTTTACTTCTATTAAGAAACTTGGTATTGATAAGACAACAAATATATTCTTTTCTTATATATTGTTTAATCCTTAGCGATTATGTTCATTTACCTGTGAAGATGAACTAGGTTAACTTATCATAGCATGGGTTAGTTAGATGTACTGAATTGCTCTTGGTTTTACTTTCAGTAAAACCGTAAGTAAAAGAGAATGCACTTCAATACAGTACTTTTCAAAATAATCCTTTTCTATGATTTACAGATATTGCACAAATATATAAGAAATAAATTAAATACTTAGAACATGATTACACACAACATTAAAACACACATGCAGACTCAAATAGTATGTAATCCATATGTCCATACTAATAAAACAGAAGTGAATGCAGATGATACATATCATCCAATGGTACATTCAATCGGTTCTTGCATTTACAAGATTTATTGTATGTAATATGGAAGAATCGTAGGTCGGACATAATTGCCTATTTTTAAACAGGCCTCCAAAAAACTCAATATAAGTTTATTATTATCAAAATAGATCATTATTTACAAGATAGGTTTCCCCAAATGATATTTTTTGGCTACATGTACAAAAATGATTGATGTAATCTAATACTTGGAATATTCCAGGAAAAAAAAATTCAAAACCAATACAGCACACAACTTGTACACAATATTAATCATATCTAAGTGCTTTTATTTCACAATAACTGAATAATTTTTATTTCAATATATGTAGAGCTAGATATGTAGATTAAATAAACCCTCAATACGATAGCAAATGAAAATCATTATTTAGTTGTCATACCTCAATTTTTTCAAATTTCATACCTCAAGTGTCATGATAATTATTTCTTCTTTCAAATGTACATGTAGCTAAAAATAACTTTAACTAACCTGAGCATCATAATTTTAATTTAGCCATAAGAATGAAAATAAGCCTGCTTACTAGAAGCTATGAATCCTATAAAGCAAATATACAAAAAAAAACTATGAACAAAGAAAACCCCCCCATAAAACTATTAATGTTTTGTCAGTATATATTATTTTAAATGGCAGATTATTCTCTCATAAAAATACAGATATGATTTTATTGTGCACACATTTCATTAACATTGACATGAATTTTTAATAACAAATAATAAAATAAGCAATAGATGTATATTTAAATCTACGTGCATAAATAAGCACATTAAAATAAATTTCAACACAACACTCAATGAAATAAAATATATATAAATGAATAAGCCAAATAACTGCATATAAATAAAGGAAAACCAGGAGCAAATCAAATAAAACTATACTAGATTAAATCACAATTTCAAAGTCTTAGAAAATGTCTTTACTTTTACAGTTGCTAGCGGATCGAACATTACGGTTACAGCCATTAGCTCCATCCCATTCAAGCACCAAACCTGAGACTTGAAAAAACGCATATTTTTTTTGTAGAAAGTTTTATAGTAACTGAATATTTTGTATAATATGACTTGACCTTTAAACATCTCGAGCGGGTATGTCACGTGGTTGCCCAGGGCCGAAAGCAGTCTTTTCACTGTATTGCCATTTACCATAAATTCAATTTAAAAAAATGATATATGTATATAACCTTTGTGATTTTCATTGGATATCAATATTTTGTTTATAATTATCAGTAACTGCACATTTAATTAATGTAAATTAAAATCCAAAAATATTTTTAATTTTACTTGAAAACAGTTAATTCTTTTATTCTATGAAGTCTAACAAAGTAAATAACAAAATAAAATTTTAAGCTGGTTTATAAATGTATGGAATCTATCCAAAAGGGAAATATACAGGAATATTATAGTATTAGAGGTTTTGTAAATTCATAGAAACTAAGAGGAAAAGAAAGCATTACTGAAAGATATTTATATTCTTCGGAGCTTGCTTATTCACTGATCCAATTCCGTGCTACAACTTGCAAATACTTTTCAATTTTTGAATTCATTCTTTTACAGACTTACAATGAATTGAAAAGAGCTTAATATATTAAATACGTAATTGTCCAATTATTAATCTTCAACATGGAAAAAAATGAAAGATACTGATTGGGACAATATATGTAGAGGTACAAGATAATTTCAAGTATTTTTTTTTAGTGTTTCTATTTATTTGGGTATTAATATTAAATTGCATGGAATGGATGGTTGAAACCATTCTTTTATCATTTTTAGGTTTACAAATTTTCATTTTAATTAAAGTTGACAACTGAAATAGTCAATAGTTTCAGATTGAAAAGAGAAGAAATGGTAAAAATGTGTCTATTTAAAAAAAACTCTATTTAATTGATTCCCTAAGAAAAATATACAACAAATTCCTACTTTATCACTTATATATGTAATAAGTACCTGTCCTGGAGATATCAATTTTTTTCAAACATGATTTTCATCACGACTGAACTTAAATCCAGATTATGCAAACATGAGAATTCCAGTGTCTCACTCTCTACACCTGGGCATCCAAACATGAGAATTGTCACAAGCCGGTCAGGGTGTACTAAGTGACTCAATAAAAATAATGTAGCATTTCTAATTAAAAAAATGTGCAGGAATTGTCAAAATTACTTTCACTCAGTAACCTTCCATTATAGGCGTACAATATTTGTTTCCAGTATTATAGTATGTATTAAATTGAAGCGCTGTGCACATGATAACTTATGAATTATTGTACAAACTACATCACAATCTGACACACTTCAACAAAATAAACATTCAATATATTCATTCGCAAGAAAACTATTTTGTGATCATTTTTAATTTCATTTTTAATCCTCACATATACCACTTTTAAGTAAAAATTGATTCCATAATTTTACTACAGAAACTGCTTAAATTCCCTGTTGAAACTTTTAATATCCGAATTATTATAGAAATCAGATAGATGGATGACATTCTTAAATCAATAAAAAAATTATCTTATCGACATAAAAAGTCTACTGTAATGTAACATAATCTTAAATTGAAAATTCTTACAATCATGACAGCAAATTATCCCAACATTTCACTTTCACAACCCAAAACCCTCACTAGAAATGAATTTCACAGAACATAAACGTCAGCATGAAAATACTTAAACATAATAAATACATTAATTAGGTAAACCAAAAAGAAATGTCATTTTTTTAAATAAACAAAAGAATTCTAAAAATATTTATATTAATTTCTACTATTGTCTAGGTCTTTTCCCTACAGATTAGGCAATTTTTAATTCTCCTAGAAAACTCGAGTGATTTTATATAGAAGAATGATCATAGAATTTCAATAAAAATAAAAAAATATTACAAAGCGAATCCCCTAAAAACGATAAATAAATGCCGATGAGGATTATATTACATTTTTTCTCAAACATTAAAAATTCGCAATAT
>JAGVSQ010000664.1:18845-36166 GCA_022683975.1 Rhyacophila evoluta | reverse complement strand
GAATATTGCGAAGCGCGCACAGGTGTGCTTAGGGCGATCGTCTACGTAGAGCGAACATGTGTGCTTAGGGCGATTAAGTGGTTAAAGATTGATGAAAACACTGAACCTGTTCATTTCCCAGTGGATTGATATTTTCTTTAGTTTGGCTTGTATAATATATCAATTGAAAATGCGTGGATTTTGTTAGGAAATCAAAAATGTTTTAAAAAATTAACCTAATTATAATTGCATCTATAAAAACGGTGTAGAATATTAATTTTTTTATTTGTTTTCAGTATTATGATAGGAACGTCTTGTAAAAATGGTGGTTGTAGAGGTTCCTACGAAGGGCCGGAAAGTGATTCTGAAGACTGCGTTCATCATCCGGGAGTGCCAATCTTTCATGAAGGAATGAAGTATTGGTCTTGTTGTAAAAAGCGTACTACTGATTTCAATGCCTTCCTTAATCAAGTTGGATGCGCTACCGGATCACACAAATGGAAAAAAAATGTAGGTAGTATACTGTAATTTAAATAATATATTGATGGCAACCATGAGATAACTTAGAGATTAGCTTGGAAGTATACTGTTTCACAAATTTTTTGGATTTAATCGAACCATTATTCCTTGATAAACCTAAGCATTACATCATGAGATGCTCGCTGATTCACGTGAATGTCAGAGGAGATGGCATTGATTATCTATGACACACTTATAGTGACAGGATTTTTTTATACTGTATTTATGTATGGCATTGGATTGCTTATCGTTTGTTAACGTGAAAAGCAGGTTTGAGAAAATGCACCTTGATTGTTGAAATGAATGGCTTACATGTGTGATTTCAAAATCTGTAGTGATAGAATTTATTGATATGTTTTCTAATAAATAATAAATGTACAATGTATTGTTATACTTATTGTAACAATGATTTATTTCTTTTCAAGGATCAGTCATCAAGCACAGTTCAGTGCAGATGGGATTGGCACCAGACTGCAACCCATGTGGTAGCAGCCATTTATGCAAAAGAATACAATCCTACGCAGAGTTGCATTAAAATAAATCCTGTGCGATTGTTGATCAAACTAGTGTTCCCTAAACAAAATGGTGCTACATTTGATCTGGATTTGGAACTGCGTGGAGTTAGTATTTTCACCATATGAAATAAATAATTTCTTGAACGTATTATAAATGGATGCAAAATATTATTACTTGTAACACTGATTTTTTATCATTGTATTATATTCATTTTTTTTCTTTTAAAGAATGTCATGTTATATATAAAATATTATGTAGAATTTATAAAATATAAATGTGTGGCAATTACTTATGAGAAAGAGTATGTATATTTGATAAATTAAATTCAAAGTCTTGTTATATAGTCCTATTGTGTTCAGTTTATTAGTGTGTTTCAAAATATCCCTTGATAAAAAATTCTCAATACAATGAAATTTTCAAACCATATTTTTAACAATATCAACTAGTGCGTAGTGATTGTTATCGTTCTATTTGTGCTATAAAAACAGACTGTACGTATTTGATTACATAATATGTCTGTTATTTTAATAATTTCTTTTTAATTTTTGCAGGTTATAAATGTAAATGAATGCAGTGTACAGATGTTGGGCACAAAAGTTGAAGTGAAACTTCGGAAAGCCGAAGCAGGATCTTGGGCTGACTTTAATTTCCCCCCTAAAAAGATGGCTGAAGAAAATCCCTCTACCGAAGATTGTGAGGGAAAGAAGCCCGGTAAAGATACGTACGTGTGGCAAGGAAACGGAGATGATGATATTATTGACCTGGATGAAGTTGAACCAATAACACAATTCGGAAATGTTACCATTAGTGAAGTGCTGAATTTAAATCAAGAATGATTCTCATTACATTTTACTAATCTAAAAACTGTTAATGTGAATTATTGCTTAATATTATATTTTACTAAATTATACTTATTTGAAATATTTTTTCATGGTTGGAATTGATACAAGCTTATAATTAAATAAATATTATAAACTCACCACTAGATTCTTGTTTTAATGATATGTTTTCTAAAATAAGTTTTTTGTGTATAAATTTTGATTGTCCTTATCTTTATCCAGATATCTGAGAAAAGGAATGACACAGATATCAAGCACATTTAGATAAAATCAATCATTTTGTGTAAAATAAAATTAATAATAGTAATGAGAAAATATGTTGGGAAAGGGGATAAAAGAAATTTCGTACTACTTTATTTTAATATTGGTCACGCTACAAAGAAAACTAAAGTATTTGTATATCACAGTTTTACTCAAGATTTTTAATACTTTTTGACATGGAACATTTATATATTAGAAACAAAAATGTATTTACAATTTACTTAGGTAACTATTTTATAATTTGTATAATAGTATTCAATATTTACAATTAAATTTTTATATTAACACAATAATTATATTTCCATTTAATTTACAATGCTACAATTACATATATCTATTTAAATGTAATACTTCGAATTATATACAAAATAGCATGGTTACCATGGTTAATACAAATGAGCTTTGGTTGGGCTTAGGAATCTGTTAGGGTTTTATTTGTGTTTTGTGAAACAAATTGTATTCACTGATAATTGGATGCAGATTGATAATGTTCAAATTCGTTGAAATAAAAGGAAACAAAATATTACCTCTGGTGGATATTCTTAAGTAAACATAATTTGATATTCTCTTAAAAAAATATTATGTTTTCAAATTTTTTTAACTACATGCACAACCTTCTATCTGTAATGGGGTTGATCAATTTGCCAGTGCTTAATTATACTGTAGGTTAATCGTGAATAGAATAAACCTATCATGACCATAATTTTTGCATTTACAAGTTCTAAATGATTTCATTTATTAAGCCGTCATTATAATTTCTTTTAATATCAGAGTATTTGCTACTGTTACACAGTGATGTTAGATAACATTATGATCAATTTTGAATAGTGTGATTGTTTTGAATGTACTAAAAAAGAATAATAGAGAATATATATTCGACCATAATTCTGAGCAATAAATAATTAATTGAATTACTTGTGTTTAATTTATTGATTTATTTACAAAAGCCTTATAATGAATACCTCTGAAAAATACTAATGTACAGTGATACCTTGACTTACGAGTTTAATTCGTTTCATAATGGAGTTTTCAACTCAAACTACTTGTACGGCAAGACAATTGGAAATACATACACTATGGACAATCATTAACTATACACCTTGCTCGAAAATGGGGACTTACTTGTAATCCACATTGTACTGATAAGTGTCATATAATAAATACCGTGATGAGCCTGATAACATCTAGAAAATAAGGTCAAACAGCTGTTTCCATTCAATATATCGATATTTGACAGGTGGTAAAAAAATTATCAACTTGTCAATAGATGATGGAATACAGTCTTATACAATAAAGATTGAAATGTTTAATGGATTCCTATAAAGCTACAACGCTGACAAGAACTTGCCAGTTAACTTGTCCATGGTTTAATGGTATGCAGATACCAATTTTGGTAAGTGGACTTGTTTGTAGCAATGAAAGAGCTAGCATTGGGTATCTGAAGCTGGCTCGTAACAAGAAATTGAGCTTGAAATTCAAAGCAAAAAATTTACTGAGAAACGACTTGAATTTAAAAAATCTCGTTAATTGGAGCATTCTGAAGTTGAGGTACCACTGTACATACGTTTATTTAATATACTACACATCGATTGATATTCTGGATATGTATTCATTATATATAGTCAGGGACACCGAAGCCTAAGTACAATGATTTATAAAACAATCTTTCTAAGTACATAATAACAAATTCAATTTTAAATAGTAATTTAGTATTTACACAATAAATAATTGAGTTTTAAAATGATAATATTTGATATGCCTACATATGATAAGATTTATATATATTTTTTATCATAAGTTACTTTATTTCTATAATGTTTTTAGTAAAAATGGAGTGGCTCCAAAGGGGGGTTTTATGAAATTATATTACAATTATGTATGTACCATTCAACTGCGAATAGTTACAAGATAGTTTATAATATATTATAATAATTTGATGTTCACTTTTAAAACAGTAGCCAATTAATATAATGAATTGAACAATATAAGGTAACATTGGACTGAGTATATAGTTAGTTACATAGTGTGTTGTTTACTGTATTGATTTCTCTACATCAATAAAATATTTTAATAGGAAAAATGTTATCAAATATTTGACTTTCATAAATCAGTAGCATAAGATACCAATTCATTGAGTAACTCTCCAAGATCCACAATCTTATCGTCTATTGTAGTTTTTAGTCATTATTGTAGTTGAGCCGTGCGTTACGGTACATGTTTGCGTACCATTACGGTTGCCCGGCATACTTCTCCATGTGATACATATCGCCGAGCAGCCGAGCGATGGGAATGTCACCAATGGTGTCTCTGAAGAACAGAAGCTCCACTGTTGGTGGACGCACAGCCCGGAGCGAGGGCAATAGTAGGAGAAGTCTTCCGAAGCGAGTGGGTTGTCGAGGGTGACGCTGCCTCACGTAATCTGCCAGTATGCACTGGGCCTGGTCCTGGAGCATCTCTACAGGCTGGACGTCACACAGACCGGCGGTTTCTAGGATTTTATTCATAATATTGGAAGTGATTATGATAACATAAGAATATAAACAATTTTGGCCAAAACTTTGTATTAGTAGTCAGTACTCACTATTTCAAAATTGCTAGATGATTGCATATACTTTTAATTACCAGGTTGATTATTTTTGTCAATGGCTATTTTGTGATACTTGTGATAAATAATATATTGCGACTAAAATTGTTAAAGACAAAATTAACCAACCTCTAAATTATAATATTTAATATTAATTTAATACTTTTCATTTAATAAGAAAATTCATTCAGTTCAAACAAGATAAGTTTTACACTATGGGCATTGTATGCTCATGTTTTGGAGTAAAAATGGTTGCAAATGACACACTTAATTTTCAATGGAATAGGCCTCTCACTATAATCATATTTTGATTTGATTGTATGCTTGGCTTAATAATATTCTCAGTACTGAAACTTTACTTATGATTTTAACTTTTCTCCTTAACGTGAGACATTTAAACATGTACTGCTATGAAAAAGCTAGTATTGATTTTCGCACAACATAAAGTTTATCAAAGCACAAGATAAGAAAAACATTTTCTCATTAATTCATGTATTTGTTAAGCCGATAGCTGAATGTATGTAAGTGATATGGTAATTTTAGGGAATATTTTTTTTGATAGATAAATATTTTTACCAGGTGTGAATAAGACAACAGCTTTCATGCAGCCGCACTCACTACCGTCTGGAGAAATCTGTCTGAAACGGCAAAGTATTTCCTGAAATATGAAAAAAAAAACATTTCATACAGCCACTAAAAATTGAATCATAAAATTAATTACATTTTTCACTCAGTATACTTATACATCTAACATATAATTTGTTAGTGTTGTTGCAGCATAATGATACGCGATCACATTTATTAAAAGAATACGAGACTAGCTTACTTGGATAGTTTTAATTTCCATATCGGTGATGGGATCCCTAGGCAGGCGATCCCTGGCTTGTGGACATGATAACAATGCACCCAACTCCCATGGTACAGACCACTGAGCAAGGTGGAGGAGGAATAATTCCTTCCAGGATTCTTGTAGAAGGAGTGTCTGGTCTCGCCGAGAGAGTGTCTGGAAAGGGGCCAAACAGCGAACCCAGCGGACTGCCATGAACAAAAGACGAGCTGTGGTTTCCTGAATAAGACAAGATACATTGTCAGCGTTAATTTTTTTGATATTAAATAAGATTGTATTCATTAAATATAAAAATTCTTTTAAGAGCTTTGATAATGTATACATACATAACCTAGAGTAGGTAAATAAAGGTTTATATGGGGATGTTTTTATTCTTTATTCTTGGTGGAAAGACATTTTTTAATATGAAATAAAATGAGTTTTACACAATTCTGCTACAGGTGTGATGTCTACATTTGCCAATATACTAATTTTGTAATATTACTGTGGATTACTTTAAAAAGAATCATGTTTGTCTCTTTTTCCGAATAGGGTTCGGGGGTCCTGGGAGGCCGTCGGATAACATCTAAACTTACAGGATGTACTCAGCAGAATTAAGGGATGCTTTTATAACGTGGCAGGGTGCAAGCTAGCTGGGGAGTGACAGAGAATCTTAGAGATGTTAAGTGACGGCCATATACTCCACGTAAGATATTGCAGAAGACTTACAAAGATGTATTTTTTGACTGAGCTCCCGAAAAATCATTTTCACTATCATATGTATTAATTATTGTTTCAAATGATAATTAATGATTTTTGCTGATATCATGGTGTTTGATTTTAAGTTGTGGTTATTTTTTTATATAAATTTGTGCATTTGATGATCGATCCTTACCAATCCAACGAAATTAAAATTAGTGTCAGAAATCATGAACCATGCGAATAGAAAAATATTATAAATACATATATTAATTTCATAAACCGCGTAGCGATAAGTAGAAATAGTATCGCCTTTAAAATTATTATAAATGCTTTACGTTTCCGTCTGGTTGACTCATTAAAATTACGTCATACAAGATTAAATACTTTGTCGTGTATTTTATTTACGACAAACTAATTATGTGGAATGAATAAACTATTTGGGAAAAATATCATTAGTCAGTAAAAATAAAAAATAGCCCTATTGAAAATGTGTTTTCATTTATCCGTGCATTCAAATTACTGGTATAGTTTGACACACCAGCTATTGTCACTTGCGCTTTAAAATATCAACTTATGTACCAGTTGGTCCTTGCCACCAGCCAATAGGAAAGCCTACAAGTCAGCAAGCCAAAGCTTCCGTCGGCGCCGCGACGCCGGGTGCGTCGAAAGCTAAGTGCGTCAGAATTTTATAGGCGTGCCGCCGATAAGTCAACCCTCCCATTGGCCAATGAAAATCTGTGCTTCAATTGCCACGTGTCAGCTGGAAAGTCATGTCTCATACCAAATGCGAAGGGTAGTAATTTGATCGAGTAATTGTTATTTTTATTTTTGCCACAATCAAATTTTAAAACACTATTACATGTATCTTAATTAATCGATCGAGATATCGATCTTAATCGCTAACATATTATTAAAATACTAGCGTGATATTTTTTCAATGTAAAAAGGGGCGTTATATTTATTAGTATAGCTGTCTTAGATTTGATATAGAGTAGAAGTGTTGATGCTAACCTGTAGTATTTCCCATGTCGGTGCGAGGTTCAAAGAAAGCGGTGGAGCAGGAGGGCGAAGACTTGTCGGATCTCCTTGTAGCTGTAGCTGCCTGGCACTCCATACCAACTCCTGGGAATAACCGCCAACAGGCTATAATATATGCCACGCAATGTCAAGCGAACGCTCAGACAAATAATGTATTTAAATATAAAAAATTCCAACATTTTATAAAACTAAGAAAGACTTAAAATTATAATCTTTTTAATTATAATATAAATATTACATAATATCATGTGCCGCAAATCTAAACATATACGACTTTCTTCTTGTTAACTGCGTGTGCAGTGATCAATTTAAATATTTATATATGTCAATTGACATTTTACTATAAATGATAATAAAGTTGTGCAAAAAATATATTCTAGAGTAAACGCGGGTGTAAGTTATAGGTTGCGAGCTCGAATCCAACAGCTGCAAGATTTATGCAGGACTGGATAACTAATTGGTCGATCAATTGTCTGATAACCACTGTCGTATTTTTTTTGTTGCTGTCAACATAGGTATTAACAATGTGTAAATCCATATACTCCGTTTCTGGGGCGGTCACGTTCGCACTGTTGAGATGCATATTCGTCATTTTCGAATCGGATATTGTAAAAAATAAATGTATGTAAAGTCATAGAGACATGTAATTGAAACCTAATATCTACTCACCTGGCATTTTTCAGCTGACATAAGAATATGAAGTAACGCCGGAGGTGGAGCCAATGATCCTGGAGGTTGGAAAAACGAAGGCGGTGGTTGATCTAGTGCTGATTGCAATCCTAACGGACTGCAAGGAGGGCCAGATGAGCTGGAACCACCAAGACTTGATCCACCCAAGCTGATAGGTTTGGAGAACATAGATCCTGGAGATGCCTGTAGTTGGAACTTGGGGTGACCAGGAGGAGATAACTTCATCGGCTCCTTAGGCGGTAGATGGTGAGACATGTTTGGGTGATTCATCAACGTGCCAGGATGTAGTTTCGGCTTGCGAGGTCCTCGCTCGTGTTGAACTGCTGTTGATATTATGAAAAGGTGCTAGCGTGAAAACAGTTTTTATTAAAATATATTTTCCGAAAAATCATTTAACAATATTAATTCGTATCGCAAAGATATTATATTTGATAAAATAGAGCTTGAAATGTATAGCGAGGAAGTAAGAATCGGTGTCACTAATATGTTTAACTAAGAAAATATTTATAATATGATTTCGTGTCCATATAGTGATTTTATTACATTAGCTGACTTCGTCTTTCTCTAACTAGACTTAATCACAGACAAAATTATTGTATTATATTAACATGGATCTTAAATTCGGTCTTTATTCTTAATTCTTTCACATATGGAAGTTTACCAGTTTTAAATAATTCAGACTTTATTCTTAAATTTATTAAAGTGTACTATCTGGACGAGACATGTGCTGTTTGAACATGAAAAGCTCGAAATCGTGCATTCCAAATCTCAAAATTATTATCTTAATCAATTGAACAATTGATATGTCAATGTCATCAACTTTTTTCTTATTATTTATTAAATAAAACATTATTAAGCAACAATTTGATATTTTATAGTTATGGATAATATTTTTTCCAACCAATAAAAGAAATGATTTCTCTTGTGATATTTTGAATATAATACATTTATTTTTACAGACATTTTTATGTGTAACAGGGGCTTTGCTTAGAATATAATATATTGTATAATACGATGTTGCTGTATATTGAAAGTCATTGAATCGGGAATTAAAGCCATGAGATTAGTGAAAAATTCAACTCTAAAGAGATCAGTGGCTTTGAATAATGAAACATAAATATCCCAGTGCCTTTGAATTGATACATATAATGCACTCGTGCCAACATTTAGGGAGACTTACATTTTAAAAGGGGTTGATATATTATATTAGTTGACTATCTTAAAAGATTTTTTTCTATATATTATAAAAATAGCAATCAAGGTCTTTTTACCTAAAAAGTTTATTTAATATATAATATATTAGCGTTTTGTCTCCCAGGTAGCCAAAAGGTTAGCGTACGCGCTTTGGAGCCGGATTCTGTGGATTTGATTTCCACAACTGTTGGATTTAAAAAAAAAAATAATGCAGGAATGAATACTCAATGCGTTAAGCGATTGGCTAGCGATTAATTTTCATGAAAAATCTGTTAACATAACTCTTGAGAATGTGGAAATCCGTATAATTCATTTCCAGAGTGATCATCTTTACACCGTTGAGATTTATATGTTCTACTTTCAGAACGGGCATGGTAAAAAAGATAAGATATTTATGTTGGAAGTGTATATTATATGCCATTTGTTAGATTAATAAACGTGGTTAATATATATATATATACTCTCGCCAATATTGCAGGAACACGTATCTTGATCTTTTGGCTTAAGTCGCTTTGTATTATAGTAACGCATAGTTTGTACATGTTTTATAAACGTATATATCAACGCAAAAATGTACCAATAATACAAGAAATTGCAAAAAACAAAACAATACTTCACAAAGTGACGTAAACCAAAAAATCAAGATACGCGTTCCTGCAATATTAGCGGCGATATATATAATGCGATTATTATGATTAATTAAGAAGAGAGCTATTTATTTTCGGAATATTACTGAAGTGATGGTTGTGTCGAACATTTTCCTAAATCTACATAAATTGAGTGCTTATATAATATCTGAAAAGACTTAATTTGTATGTATACTTATTTAATATTGAAATAATACGTTATTGTCATTGATAAGGTTAAAGTTGTATCAGGATAACAGAGCAGTTCTGGAATAGACATAAACCCCCCTCTTGTTTGACGTTTGGAAATCGGCTTACAGGACTCGCATGAGAACCCTGGCATTGTGTTTGCAGATGACGCCTCCCGACGGAATGAGAAACTGGCGGTCAATGGCCATATCGCAGGGAAGAGCACGATCCTTCATTTTACTTCAGCTAACCAAGTCAAAAGACTTCACAAATAAGATTTTTTATTATTATTAATATATTTTTATTTACCAACATAAGTCATCTTCATCTTCGTATTTGATTGCTAGGTTAAATTATAACCAGAAGACTCTGACGTCTTTTAAGAAAAAAGAGTTATATTCGTACATCATTAGATACACTAATACAGTTAAATATTTAACAGCCGACAAGAGGCATATTAAAATAATACAGATTATTTATGGTAGAGAAAAATGAATTGTCTACTTTATATATTAAAAAAAACTCACACAATTACTAAAAAGAAAGTCAACGTTAAAAAATATTCAAAGTAAATATTAATATTTATTATGGTTTGTTTTTGTGTGTACATCAGACTTATTAACTGTTACACAGCTTACAGAATGCCTGTCAAGATCATAGATAAATTATAGCTGTCTCCACATTTAATTTGTTGAATTCATCGAAATGGTTTATAAAAAAAATACTCAGGCCAATTTTCGTGGAAAATCTTACAATAGAATACTAGTACACGATTTAAGCCAATTAATGCTTTTAATTGTTAACAACGGTTAAAGAAAATAAAGTATTATAGGATTCGTATGTTTTATAAAAGCACAACTTAATAGTAAGAGTATTCAGTGGCCGATTGATAAACATGCGCGTTTGCCTTGCGCGGGACCAAAGCTCACAGCTGTACAAAAGTTTTAAAAGTTTAAATGTGCAAGAAAAAACGATACATATCTGTAAACAATTATATTTCTACACAAGTCTATGTTGCGATAATCCAAATGCCTAATGTTTGGAACGGAAAAGATTAAGAAACTCATATTCCAATTTTCTTTAAAATAGCACATGTGCTTTGGAGCTTTCTTCACAAAATGAGATTGTTTGCTTCTGTGTTATATTATTGTACTAAGTTTATAAATTGCAGTATATGGTTTGTACTTGGTGTCATAATAAATACATGTTTTACATGAACTGGGAGTCGAATATGATAGTAAATTGTTAAAACCTTGTTTTTATTTACTACTGTACCATGTTAGAGACTTATATTTCATCTAAAAGCTTCGTGAATTTGGTTGAATTTAGGATACGTAAAATATATATTATATAGTAAGTAATCGGTTTACCTGATATTTAGATATTTCAAAATGTATATTTTCATATGAAATAACTAACCTTTTACCACAGTAGTTGAATTTTCGGCAATTCAGCTGGCGATGACGAATAAATTAAGGTTAAATAAGAAAGCCGTCAGGTGAAATAAATCTTAACACATCAACGAATTGAAACAAAGGGATGATCAATGTCACTTGTCATTTTTGTTTGCCCCCTCCAGAGTTTATCACGCACTCGCAAGTTTAGCCCCCACATTTTCATCCAACTATAGCGTCAGAAAGCTTACCCCAATTTTACCAGTGGCGGTAGATCGAAAGAACACGCACTTAATTACTGGAATAGAATTTGTGTAATATTTAATATATAGTAAAATAAAAAAATCTCTGATAAGTATCATTTAAGAAATGACAATTTTTTCTAATAGCCGAAAACCGTCACATCCAATCGATAATTAATCAGATGAAATTAGTTGCAATTGTAAATAAGATATTTGTTTAGATAAAGATTATATTTAACAATATATTTTAAGCAAGACTTTTAGTGATGTTTTATTGCGTCTAGTAACACTTAATTTTCGTAAAGAAGCATTTAATATGAAAGAAGCATACTGTAAATCTACTTTTCAGTGGAAAACTGAAAAAAAATTATTAAGTTTAGTTAAGTTAAGAATAAATTTAAAATACGCTACATTATTTTTCATATATTCATTTTTAAGATACTTAATTTCATCGATTTGAGCGTAACTAAGCAAGCACTTTTTTCAATAGATTTTTTTCTTATACGATACGCGTACTAATTATACCGCAGTTAATATGAGTAACACCACCTTGGTAGTTGATTATATAAGCACAAATGCCAATTGAAATTTATTTGGCGGCGGGGCTCAAATTCCGCAGATATAAAAACATCTATAAACTTTTAATGTTTATTTAACTGCAAGGCATTGCTGGATAATTGATTAATAAGTTGACAGTAAATTTCCATGAATTTCAATTGACAAAGAAAAAATATTCATATAAATATTACATCGATATGTTTCGAGGTGAATATAATTAATAATAATTTTTCAACAGTTTTTCATATGATTTACGAAATATTATTAAATAACAATTGAATTTAAACTGTAATAAAAAAAACGAGACTTATATTAATAATGCTTAAAAGGTTGTGTGAGCAATTTGTTTTCACGCGAATGAAGACTGCTTTCTTAGGGCGAGAAGTATACAGCTAATGTTTAAACAAAGTATTTTTTTTGTATTTTTCGTTTTGTATTTATTCTTTTTTTGTATGTAAAATATATTTGATAGGAAGACTCTTATAAATACATTGTAATGTGTATTACTAATGATTGCGCAACCACACATAATATTGCACTTCTGCGTTATTTATATCAGTTTCAATACAAACTTACATTGAATTATTCTTGTAAAAGCGACATTTATTTCGTATCGCCTAATCTTCTATGTAGTATTCTAAGGGGTTAAATGTTGAATGTAACAAAACATCTTTAGAAATAAATACCCACCACGAACCAGCTCTGAATTGGGGCATAATCGTACTTGAATGGGTGATGTTTTGTAACATTTCAACTTGGTACAGTTTAGATCTGAATTAGGTATACATTACGTTGTGAACTTACGAATAATGCCAGCCAGCTGATGTTTCTTCCTCAATACTTATTCAGATTGTATCAGTAGCGTAGTATGTTTTCGTATAAGGTATGAAATAATAATTAAAATTTCTCAGAAATTATTAAAAATAATAAAAACAAGTTTAAAATAAAAGTTCATGACGTATTTAAATATAGCACGACGTAATTAATATATTAATCATCTTATATTTTGATCTACACTTCAAGTGAAAAGAGCATTCCTCATTTTTTGAAAACGGCTAAAATCACTTAAAAAAGCTCTCACTACGGCTTAAAAAGATATCGGCTTATATTTTAATTATAAATAAAAACATACGCGTGTTTTAATAAAGGAGAATATAAAATATGTTTTTTTTTAAATTTTATAAAGTACATTTTTTATGTATGTATCCATTATAAAAAAACTCTGATGCAATCACTACTCTATTTAAAATATCAATCTTTGACACTAGTAGAGGTTTTTAGTTTAGATACGTTAAGAAAAATCTTGAGAGAGAAATATGTAGAACATTGAACAGCGTTGTAGGATGCTAATCTCATCCCGTGAGAGTTTCTTCAAGCGTTAATTGAAAAAAAAAAGTTAGACTATTTGCGGGACCAGTTGACCTTTGTGATTAAGTTTACATTAAGAATAATTGTCTAATGGTATACATTTTTTAAATCTTTTAATCAATAATGCGTCTATTTTAAGCACGGCTCTATAATATCAGGGCTTAGATTGAATTGGAATCATATACATTCTAGTCCACGTAAGCTTAGGTTTTAGGAAACTGTTCATGGTATATTTCTAGCATCTTAAATAGTTCCTTACGCTATTGATGCCACGGTTTACGTGTAGAGAGTGAGTGGTGGAAGGATAAATGTTAGACACGGCTTATAAATAATTGACGAGTAAAATAAGGGTTATAGAACAATTCCATCTGTGGGAGTATGAAATAGTTTGTAATTTAATATCATGATTATCCGTCGGTAGTAATAAATGTAATATTTCTGAAGTATTTTAATACGGCACTGTGGTTATTTTGGTCCTGGAAGCTTTTGATGTCCGATAGTAGTTTCTATACGAAATAACTTAGTTCCAGCGGATCATATGGGTCTGCGAGGGCATGCTGGCATAAATAATGCAACATAAACCCATTTGTGGGGCAGGAGAAAATAAATTGAACACGTGGTTATTTTCACTGGGACCGCGAGAAGGGTTCCCTTTTTTTAATTACGGATACAAAAATTGCCCTAGGTGGCTTAGCGAATTTCTGAAAGGAACAATAACCGTATCAATAAACACACGAGATGTACACAATGCTAATCGAAGTGTTGTATTTTTTGTGGCCCTTTAATGTTTTGATAAGGATTGTTATCACAAAGTAAACGAAGTTTACGATCTGCAACGTTGTTTCTTTAAAAACAAAACGCGAGTAATAATTTATAAACAATACAGCATCTTTTAATCAAATAATTTATTTCAACAATTTGAAAATATGGATTCAAACACTGATATATCTATGAAGGAATGTCACATTATTTATCAAGAAATAACAAACTGTAACAAACAACCAAGACATGCTTTTGTCACCGTGTCCGATCTGAAAATGTGGCATATGGATCTATACAGTGAGAAGATGTCCGCTCGATATCGTATATCGATCTAAGAGATGTGAATAAGTGTCTTGACAGATTATTTTTCACAAAATTGTTTATCAGACAATTTCTCAACCCAGTAAGTATCAACTTCCTTCATTTTTAGATTTTTACAAACCGAGTCATCAATGGATAAAACAGATGTTTAAAATACTCTAAAATGATTGTTATTCACATATTATGTATGTAATTTATTTATGTATAAAGTTAACAATAATTGGCAATCTTAGACTAACAGTCTCCTGACTCCAGGCGGATTGTAAGTGTATAGTTACCATAAGCAAGAAGATAAGCAGTGTGTCATAAAAATATAAAATGATCATCTACAATATTAAACCATTTTTACTACGGACATGAAATGTTATAACTGACATCATTGTGTAATAAAATAGAAACCATATTTTATAAATAAATACACATCAAAATCTTAATAAATACGTGTATTCTTACATATATACGAAGTAATTATGTAAAACTTGATACTATTGAAAACTTTGAAAGCCTATATTAAAGCTCAGCCATGTCGTATAACAAAATCAACCCTAAAGTGAACCGATCTACATAATACTGTAAAGCGATCGCTTTCATGGGTATTTTAACATCCCTGAAATCATGAGTATGAAACATCTGACACGAGAACTTTAAATAATATATAAATAAACATGATTGTAGTCTACTGAATATACTGTTTGTAATATTTTTTTTCACTTTTTCATTTCTACTGATTGAAATCGAACGTAATTTTTATTTTGTTATTTCGCATTTGTTATAATTGTGGGTATCGTAACAATTGTCGATTTAACTAAAAAAATTAAAACAACGACTGTTTATAATTAATTGTCATGAATATTTGTCGTATCCTTTTAATATTATCTATTTCTCCAAACTAGTTATAACGTGACATAACAGACTTGAAGAAGTGTGCACTATAGTATGCATAATTAATATTCTGACTTATTACGGAGATTTTTCATTGTCCCAAGATGCCCAAAAATTAAATGATTCTTCATTATATATATAATATAAATATTGTTATTATTATACAAAACTTACAAATGACAAATATTCTAAAAATAACATATCAATAATGGTGTCAATTTTATTAGCAATTTAATGTGGTTTTTATCTTGATAAAATTCAATTCTCTTGATAATTAAAAGACTTGTTTACGTTCGAGCCATGTTCGCTCTTAAAGTATAGCATATGAATCTATACAATTGGAAGATGTCCGCTCCGAAAGCGGAGCTTACAGATCTAAGCAATGTGAAGACATATTTTGACAGGCTATTTTTTTCATTTAATAATTAATAATTTGTAAATAGCTTAGTTGGAAAATCGATCTTGATATTTAGATATATTAAAATATAAGGAATATAAGTTAACTATAAATTTAAAGATGAAATTATTTGAGCGTTAAAAAGGTTCACAATATCACAGATTCCTTCCTCTCCATTCCGCTAATATCTTATTCCTTGAGCTTTTGCCTAATCGACGCTCGGTTTAAGATATCTTATTGAAGGCACAGCGTCGGCGTCGGTGCTGTGCGGTCGACGATACGTGCGGGCGTGAAAGCCTTAATTGTATTAAAGGCTTCGAAAAGGCATATCTTATTCAGAAACTTGAAAGTACAGAACTTCATGCTTAAAGTGAACCTGTCATGTGTGATAAAAGCTCTTACGCAAAGAAAATGTTTTCAGCGTATTATATGATGGTAGAGCTACCGACGGCTGTCACATAGAGCAATGAACGAATGTTTGAATAATTCTGTTAATAAGCTCAAAGTACTGTATTAAAATAAGCATACATCAATATTATACATACATATCCCACAAAGGTTTTTGTGATTATAGTGAAATAATTTAATTATAGTGTTTCAAAAATTTCATCCCAACGATGAGTTGCCCATATTATCAATTTGCTTTCTTAAATTTCCATTTAAGAACGATAAATTAAATTTTTTTTCATATTAATTGATTATTCAAGTCGATTCGTAATGCGCGTATCAAACATTTAATTACATTTTTCCCATCTAATAGACAGAATAATTTAATAAACATCAATCATGGATATTATAATTATTAGTATTAATCAATTGTTAATATTCTCCAAAAATAGACGTTTTATACATAAGAGCAGTTGTCTTAACGTTTATTTATAAATAACCAATTCATATTATTTCTAAATTAACTAATATATTTAAATTTTTATTACATATCATATTTCCTTGATTATAAGACGTTTTGTATAATTCGCGATGCGTCTTATAATTTCTGTCAAAATACTACAATTTAAATGATTGCCGGAAGTAGTTGGGGAGAGGTTAGTCAATGTAGGTATGCACTACTGTATCTAGTTGTATACTTTGTTTTTTCACACCTAAGTGACATCCCAAACCCAAGACTTGGACGATTTAAGTACACAAATCAAAATCACGTGTGTATAAATAATCTCTTTGGATCATGGACAACGATATATAGTTGTTCGTGGCAGAAAAAAATGCTTACAATAAATGTTTTAATTCTGTTTTATTTATTATGTGCACTAATTTATAAATGTGATAAAAAAATAAAAAAATGTAAATAATACAATATATTTTAATCGAATATAATTATAAACGCCACAATTTCTCGCCATGACTGTTTTATTTAAAAGATCTTCATTTTACTGGGCTTAATAAACGTGTTTTATTTTTTATTGTATTTCTTTACTA
>JAGVSQ010000664.1:0-16679 GCA_022683975.1 Rhyacophila evoluta | reverse complement strand
TTTGAATGTTAGTAGTTTGAATGTTTAAAAAATATTCATACAAAATTGATCATTCATGTTAGTGAACAAACATGGAAACATCAAAATGTTGCTTGAAAAGTAAATTTCGTGTCAAAAAAGTGGCAGGACGGCGTACTGGTCTCACTTTACCACAGCCCATAACCATTGATCGTTGTAATAAATAAGAATATTCTCAACAAAAACCTATTTGTTAACCTGATGAAGGCGTCTTTAATAAAACAGTTAATAAAAGTTAAAAAAAAAACAGTAAAATCTTCATTCTATACTTGGTGGCATGTATATTTGGTAATATAATTGTATACTAGAGATACAAAACATTTGAAAAGCAGACTTAGGAATGGCGGGATTATCAATATGTGTAAGTCTCCTCAAATTACGTGGCAATATATATAATACACGTATAGAGGATGAATAAAATCAGTTTAATCAAGTGTTCATTCAACAGTGTGTTGACTAAGATGCTAATAAGTATTTGTTTTAAGCGAATAGCACCATCTTTGGTTATCGTTCAATAATTATAATGTCATGTGCATATTTTAATTATTTATCACATGGAATATGGTTGCGAAATTCTATTAAATATTTCAGGTACGAAATTTATACTGACAATGACTTTGGTAACATCTGTATAGAGATATTTAATTGCTGTCAACACTCTTTCTTCTGCATCATATTCAAGTTTTCTATGCACTGTATTTGTTTACACACTATATTGTCAAAATAAGACATTTATACTAATGGTTCCATTAGAATTTATCATCAATTATACAGGTGACTTGTTTTGTTGATACTATTATCAAGAGAATATTTAGAAATACTCTGGTATATGCCATCAGCTACGTAAGTCATTATTGAATCTAATTTTTTTTTCTATAAACCATTATTATAAGATGAATTTTAAAAAAATGGTATAAATCAAAAATATTAAACAAAGATGTTTAGTACTAAGTAAAAAACGAAATTTCAGGAATTATTCTTTAATACTTATGAAGCCCACACCAAAACCAGTATCGCTGTCAGTAATAGCTGTTGACAACACTAATTAACTTATGGGATATAATGTATATTATGAACAAAAAAATACATGATTAAAAAAATTTCATTTTATATATTGATACTGAAAAAATGAGTATTATTTTAGTATAGTATGTGAATATCGCCATTAGACGTGTGTAATAAAATCTCTCATGGAACTATTACTGCTTAATAATTACAGACAATAATTGGAGTTTTCTAATGTAAGCTTTTTTTTTTTAATAATTAGTTATTCTTCAAAAAAATATTTGACACGTGCCACCAAAACGTTAAGCTTTTTTTTATTTATTTTCCCTCATCAAGGACAGTATACTTAAACATTTATATTTGCTTCGCATTCATAAGTAAATGATGAACAAAAAATATAAGCCGTAATTAACGTTTGCGGTGATTTGATAAGCTTTTTTCTGAAAATCGTTTCTGTGAGAACACTTTTGTAAAAGAAAAACGTTTTCCGAGGCTTTCGGAAGTAGATATATTTTACTCAAAGACGTTGAAAAAGCTAAATTGAATGCTCTCATAAAAATACACTCTATATTTATTTTCATAACGTAAGTTCATTATCTATATAAAATATTAATTTACATCTAATAAATATTATTTATTTGGTTGTAAGTAGCAAATTTAGTATTTTCTTAAGGAAAAAAAACTTAAACAATACTCTTTTGTCTAAAAAACACAATAATACATATATTGTATCACTCATATAAACATGATGTACTCATTCTGGTTACTAGAATGTTTATTACGCCACAGAATGAACAAATTTTGATTGCTATGGTCCAATTTTGATATGACAATTTCAGTTTTTGATTTTTGCAAAGGAAATTTTTCCTCTTCTTTCATAATCTCATTTCATTTCCAAATCCTTTTTGTTATCCTTTAGTTCTCTTTTGTTTCGCCAGCATAATCTTTCTAAATCTGTATTTGTAAACCTAACTTAACTTGTTCCCACTAAAATAACAGTCAGAATCACATAATGTCAAATATTTTGGTATCATCTCAAAATGGCTCAACTATCGTAAGACTGATTTACAACATCTATCAATAGTTTGATGTTCGGTTAAGCAGCAGTATTAACAATCATATAGTGCTTGGTTGTCAAGTACGTTTTTTTGATGACATATGTGTGTTTTGGATATAATTGAGTTTAATATAGCTTGGGTGGAAAATACTTCATATAACCAGAAACTGGCAAAGATTTGAATTCGTCTAAAAATTACCAATTCGATAAAGCTATTAACAGCAATACATATACATTCAGAGATTTTTAAGCGGGTCCTATTGATTTCGAGCATGTCAACAGCATGTAGAGATGCTTATTTCCTCGCAGTGCTTATTCAGCAAATTCGTTTGAGAGATTTAGCCGGCTGTCGAGATCAAAGCGAACAGGAGGCCTGCGCGGTAACATTTTCATCGGATGAATTATTTACAGTTGGAACATTCATTTTCCTGAATAGAAAGAGAGAAGACTGGCTGGGCAGAAATATATCGGCTCGGTTTTCCTCTCCCTCGCTCTACCAACCGACATAACAATTTACCTTTTCAGTGAAAACATCGCATACCTACTATTAATTCCGTCAGGAAGCTTACAATTGCGACCCCTGAAAAGACTACCGTCTTAGTGAAAAGGACGAGATCCTACCGGAAAGCGATTGACCGCAACCATTAATAATTATTTTTACGCAGTAAATTACTACATGTTACGTTATTTCTAAAAGCGAGGTAAATCAAACGGAATGAAATTATGCCCACTCCACAGTATCAATGAGCTTCTAATTTATTTAAAAGAGTCAAATTACACTCAGTAATTAAATGTACCCTTCATCCACCCACCCCGCCCCTACATCTTGTCTTAATTAGACGTATCCCGAAGCTCTCATATCGAGAAGCGATCTACTTTATTTGACGGGAATATCCGGGAGTAAATAAAAAATTACCCAAGACTTAAATTGCCACGCAATCAAATATATTGAAGTTGAAAATAAATGAATGAGACTTATTTGGTGAAGTAATTATATGAAGAAATCACCACGTTCACCCGAATGACGCAAACTTTTTAAAAAGCAATGTAATTCACCCTTGTGGCAACCAAATTGAATAGACTCAATGGGTTGGACTAACTCGCGTAACCTCTCATTTCGAAAACACTCTTGGACATAATAACCTTAGGATTTTCATACGTGTATAGCCGTTATTTTAGTCAACTGTGTAATAATATTAACAATATAATTAATTTGTGAAGAATTTGTCTTCCAAACACCGTATACACAATGTGTTTTTTTTATATGAATTTAATATAAATACAAAGTATTTTGCTGACTTATGGAACACAACCAAATTTATATCAAACCACTTAAAAGATTATCATGATACAGAGAGTCCATATTACTAATTATACGTGTATGCAGTATGTATACTACCATCTTTTGATGGAAATTCAAACTACAATGCTGTTTACATTTAATATGAACTAACTAATTTAATAACTAACAAGTAAACATTTTTTATTTAAATATTTTTGTAAAATACAATATGGATATTTGTAGTTGAATAAAAAAAACAAGTCATGTATGCTTGAGATGAAACGCAAATAATTAGTAAAATTATAAAAAAAAAGTGATATTAAATAATCATGTTTACCCACATTCTCTTTCACGCATGTAATTTAAAACGCTCAAAAAAATATTAGTTTATCTTTTGAATATAATCTAAACCATTTTTTATTCTTATTTTTAAATATTTTCCGATTCATTAAATACGGCATGAAATAACATTGAAAAAATATATTTTTATATATGGCAATAAAATGAGAAGTAAATATTAATTTTTGATGTGTCATTTAATAATTTCGAATAAGTGTATTGTGATAAATGATAATAAGGCATTTTTATATAAATGTTTGTTTTCAATACATTTTGATATATGTACAGCTGACAGTGTGCTGTCAAGTGCTTAATTAGAAATAAGTCTAGCTAATAAAGTTTACTGGGATGTGTCATATTATTATTATTATGACAGCTTTAGAAAGTATTGCAATATAAATGTTGCTAGTATGGAATATTAAAATATTCAATTAGATTAGTTGAACATTCGTTAATATGATGTTTTCAGGTTCACTTGTTCTAAATTTGAAACGATTTCGACGATGAATCGTCGTAAACCATGCGCTTTGAAGGTGAGCATTCGCGAAAATGTACCAGAGCTTCCTCCCTGTAGAGTCACATTCAAAACGTTTGCGCGCGGCACGTAACGCGAAAATCGAAACGGCGCGATATAGTTTTGCGGGGGTGCGAGCGGGACGAAGCAGCACACATCGAGAAGTGAGAAAGATGTATCCAGAAGTGAAATAGTCTGCAGGCTGAACACATCATCATTAACGCGGTGGGGGTGTGATGAGAGGGGGAGGACGGGGGTTTCCCAGGTGTGTTTCTTCTCACAATACCGTAGATGCGAAAGTATGGCAGTACGTTACAGATTCGCAGGGATGGTATTACCGTTCTGGTCATGAGTGGCCATTCAACCATGGTCGGTTAATTAAGCGTATAAAACCTAATTCTAATGAATTCCTCCATATGTTCATTCAATTGCTTTGCAACAAGAACAAACGACATTATAACGAATTAAAGTTACTTATTTTGTTTCTATTAAAGCCGGAAGATAAGCTTTTTGGACCCTAGTATTTTTAAAAAAGGTATTACGCACATACACACATGTAAGAAAGAGAGAAAAATTTTATGATTGTAAATTCAGTGTTAATTTTAATTAATTAATAATTTCACTTATTGTCGTTGAATGATAAGCATATTATTCGAGAAGAACTCCCAATTACTTCAGATAAATATATATCTGTGTGAATTTTTAAAAGGTAATTCAGATAAAAATATGTTAAAATCACTCGAATTCAAACTGATTAGGTAATGTTAGGTTAGGCTAATTTAAATGAGATTATGAGAAATAAGTTTAGTATACTGCGTTTGCTTTACGTGAAACGAAGGTTGAGTAAACATATGTATATGGTCATTGTGAAATATTTTCTTTAAATATTATTCAAAACAAATTGAAGTATTTTTCAAAACATGTTAAAATATTTTCCTAAAAGTTGAAATTAAATACAAGGTAGAATTATTTAATTGGCATACTTAATACATTCAGTATTTATGATACATCGAAAAAAACGGATTATAGAGTTTTTATGACAGATTTAAGTCGGCATGGTAAAAAAATAGCTTACTAATGTACTACAAGAGCGCGAGTTTAATGAAAATAATTGCACACTTTTTTGTGTAATAACTTCTATAATAAATGAGGATATGTGAGCTGTATTTTAATAATGCAGCAAAGCCATTGTATCTATTGTATTGTAACATATTTAGGTATTTTTAAATTGTATTTTATATAATTATACCGTCGCCAATACTGCAGGAACACGTATCTTGATTTTTTAGCTTAGGTCACTTTGTTATGTATTGTTTTGTCTTTTGAAATCTCTTGTATTATTGTTACATATTGACACATGTTTATAAAACATGTAAAAATTGTGTGTTATTTCAAAAATGTGCCAATAATACAAGTGATTGCAAAAAATAAAACTATACTTTACAAGTGACCATACGTGTTCCTGCAATATTGGCGACGGTATACTCCGTATTTTTGTAGAGGGTTTTTTTTCGATGGGAAATATTTTGATCAATTACATTATCAATCATTATGAATTATTATTACTTAAGCTAAAATTGAATCACTTAGCACTATGAATTTTGGTAATTAAATAAAAAAATGAATAATAATAATGTTCATCCCTGCGAAAAATACGGGGTTGGCTAAGCTATAAATATTTCTGACACATATGTAACAGGGAAGCATCCACTGACAGGGGATGGGGGATGTGTAGGAAGGCAAACAAAAAATTAGGTTTATGAATAAATAAAAGTGTCAATGCTCGGCCGCAGTGAAAAGTGGCCTCCAGCTATTTGCCGGCGCTGAAAGGGGGCCGCAGACCCCGTGAGAGCTTTGCCCTGTAACGGCCGCCGCTGCCACCGTCGCCGGCAGAGCCTTTGGGGCTAAAATCATAACTTTCTGGTACGTGAATTTGTGCAAGTTTCGCAAAAAATGAAAAAGGGAAACGCGATAGTACTTTTCGTGGTTTTAAAACTCGCTTTTCCTAGCGAATAACAAAGTGCCCTAAATAATTATAAATAGATTATATTCAAAATGTAAAAGTCGCACATCTATAAAAACTAACTATTTATTTTGAATTGCTATAAATTTTTTTATTAGGCTATTGTTTGCATTCTTTAAATCAGTATTGTCAAGTACTCGATTTTATAATATTTACCTTTTTTTATATACCACGTTCGCTCCTAAAGTGGAGCATATAGATCTACACAATGCGAAGAGCCACTCCAAAATCAAAGTTATTGAATTTCTGCGATGTCTTGACAATCTGGTTTCACGAGAATTGTTTGCCAGACAATTAATTACTCAACCCAATCAATGGGCATGTATTCCTGCATTTTTGGATTTTTTGAAAATCCGACAGATGGGGAATCGAATCCGCATTCCCCCATTACCTCTAAGCAATCGGTAAGATGATAATCTGCTGTAATTTATATAATCTATTCTTTATTATAAACAATGATATCAAATAATATTAGAAAGGTAGATGGAGGTTAATTAAGAATAGTGTAAAATCATTCGTAAAATACTTTTATATTAGGTTATTATCATCGACTAGAGAACGTATTAACTATGCCTAATGTATGTATACATATTTTTAATATTTATTAATTAAAAATAAATGGTGATATCTTCATCATATTAAATATAGTCAAGTGTTTGACAATCAAAGTCTTGGTTAGTTCTCTTTGAATTATTTTAAATCTAAAAATCATTTACGCTTAATATATGTTTGTTTATTTTATATGTTGAACATATAACATATTATAAGTTTAAAACATTCACAGCACAGCATTAATAATAGCAATTTTAAATTGCGTTAATACGTTGATATAGCGATGAATTCATTTAAAAAACGGTTCATTAGGTTAGTTTTTTGCACTTGTGTATTGTAAATATAAAGTCATCATATAATTGAACCATTTTTATACTATGCAAATGGTGGTAGCACACTTCTTAGTTTGGACCATACCAGAGAGTCATTATACAATATTAAGTATATAAGATTATCATTCATAAAAAATGTTCTTCTCTAAAATGTAATTTTTTTTAAAAAAGAAAAAATATCTAGAAAAAAATTATTATGGTTTTCCTTAAATTGACAAAGTGAAGGAAGTAGTGGTTACGTTGCTTGGAGATAGATTAGATCCAAATTTGGCTGAAGTGGATATGGTGATATAGCACATTATTAATAAATTGAAAGTAAATTATCACTGTTTAATTTAGAGCACACCTGGGAAGGCGTGAAATATTAGTGTTATTTCTAATTTCGAGATTCGTTTTGGTCATTAATTTGAATGTAGGGTGATCACCATTTTTTTTTATTCACACTTGCTTTACATGAAATTATGTTATTTTATTGATGCTATTTTATTAACCGTAATAAAACGATGTTAGAGTAGGGGAAATATTGAATATTTAATAGCATATATTGTTATTTGTGATTTGAATAGTATAGTATTAATTGAGTTGTGCGTTGTTGTGCTGATAAAAATTACCGTAGCCCCAAAATAGTTGTATAGATTTGTTTGAAATAAAAGATAAGAAGACGAATCATGCAACATTAATTATTATAAAATATTGCGAGAAAAGAAACTAAAATTAACACGCCGGAAGACAGTTTTGCTTGGTCTATCTCTTTTCAAATTTAAGTCGAATTTGATTCAAAAACATAACATACTAAATATGTTATGATGCACTATATAACACTTTGTTGCCAAGAGGTAAGCGCGCGTACTTTGAATTTGAAGATTGCAGGTTAATTTCCACGTCTGAAAATTTTTTAAATATCCAGAAAAATACAGAACTGGATGTCTATCAAGTCGAACGATGGCCTGAAAACTTTCGTGAAAATTATCTGTCAAAATCATATCTTCAATTTAATCTACTTTTAGACCGGACATATTCACACTGTGTAGATTAATATGCTTCACTTTTGGAAAGGATACGATAAAAAAAATATTGATGTGACTTTAAAAGATATTTGTAGGTGCCGTGTGATGTTCATATAGTCAATTTTGAGCGCGGAAATGAAGAAGGATAATAGATTAAAAATAATTTTAATTTAATAATGAGACTGATATAAGTTACCGGTTTTATAGTATATTATATTCATAGACATACGGGATGATCTGAATAAATAATACTCAGAAATATATTGTTTAATATGACTCGTTTTCTTTTTCAGACAAAGAACGTTGCAGATTTACGTGGTGTTGCATGTGGGTACCTGTTGTGAGTATTATACATCGCTATATGTTATTCACTGCTTTTCCTGTACGTGTTTTATGCGAACATTTTCAGGTGAGCCTTCCATATTTACAGGGAGGGAGGTCGGTCCAGTCATGTTCACCGACCAGCTTAGTGATGCCTGGCACGAACGTATTTCACGGGATTCTTTGTGCTCGGTCCTTTATATCCGAGCATTGGCGTACAAAATTTTTACAGATTTTACAGAAAATATTTTTACAATCGAAAAATACTAGTTTGTGTAAAATTATCAAATGGTTTTTGTGCTATACACGGAGTTAATTTAAAGTTGTTAGTCACCAGATAAACAAATTAAATGTTTTTTTGTCTATCCTTTTTTGCATTTAAAATATTTATATTTTGTTTCATATGGATCTACAGTGTGAAGATATCTACTCTCAAAGTACATTTAATGGATCTCCGCCATCTAAAATGTCTTGACAGATTTTTTTTAATACGAGAATCGTTTGTCAAACAATTGTTCAACCCAATGGCCATCCGCCAGTCCTGTATCTTTATTTTTTTTAAATCTGACAGATGGAAATCAAAGTCGCATTTCCTGGATTGCTAGGCGTGCACACTATCAACTACGCTAACTGGGGAGACATTGGATGTCTGTAATGTGAAAATGTATGTTACCATTTCGCTTTTCACACGAATTTGTTGTCAGCTAATGAGTTGAGGGCGTCGGGTATAAATGCCATGTTATAACATCCACATACAAATATATTGATAATTATACAGCCACCGGACTTCAACCCGCGGTTTTAATGTTGAGTGATCTACATCCATACGCACATACCAATATCATCGTTCAAGCAGATTTTTCTTACAATATTACATAATAAAATTAAACACTAATCTGTGTTAATTTATTTTAATGTTTAAGTTTTATATTTCAGCTTAATTTCAACTTAAATAAACCACATAATAAAAGTGCGTCCAATCTAAATGAACCGTTCGAATTTTGAAAATTTATTGTGAAAAAATGTTTAGTAGGAAAAAATCTGTCAAAAAAAAAAAAAATATAATTCTTATGGTATACGTGTATAATATTAACTAGTTTTTAATTTATGATGTACTTTAATATAACGATTAAAAGGAAAATTATGTATCGAATTTCTATTAAAAATAAAAAAAAACCGCTGGGAAATTTATGTTGTGCTGATAAAATAAATGTTATGGCTTACTACGTCGCTGAATGTTGCCACACCTGTGAAAAGCGCCGTGGTAACGAAAAGCTTCCGTGATATAAGCCGCATTTCTATGTACCTACACAGAAATAAAGTGTTTGTAAAAAAAAACGAAAACATGCATTTTACGCATATGAATTACTTATGTTTTAAAAAAAGTAGTATGTTGATTGGGTGAACTCGCTGATTGAATTAATTTATCACATAAATGTAAAATATGTATACTATTATTTAGATGGAGCTGAGATGGCTCTAAGATTAATGGTTATTTACATGCCCGGCTTATATTAATTCGATACTGGATAAAATTGTGGGTTAATTAATATAACAATCTAAAGATTGTAAAGATTCATGTGCTTAAAATTAAAGGAGACTTTGTATTGTTGATCCATTTATGGTTGTTGTGATTGACAGTAATTTTACCGCTCTGGTAAGCTTGTCCCCATTTGAGAAATGGAGAACATCAGTTGTTTTGTATAATAACCTGCCAATAGTGATCCCAATACGGAGGGCAATGGTTATGTTTAATGAAACTGCTTCGGTTGCATATTCCACTTGAATATTATTTTATACATTTTTAGATTAAGACCTGAATATCTCTCTCAACAGATTATTTTTTAATCTTTAATGTATACATTTACTAATATTTATTTTTTCCTTAACAATGTTTTCTATTTGTTTTTTTAATATGCCCAATTTAAAATCTGCCTTATTTTCGTATGTGTTATGAATACGTTAAACTTATGTTGAGTAGTACTCTCAACAATATGAGATAAAAAAAATCGTAGCAGACATGATCGATAAAATATTTGACGGTATTTTATTAATAGAATAATCAGTTATACTAATGTGAATTTTGAAACGAGTTTTATCGATGAATAAAAAGTTGTTCGCAATTCAAGGGTAAAACATTAAATGTTTCAAAAAGTTATAATCTTTTGAAAGAGATCGTTCACGGCTGAAACTGCGAAAGAATCAGCAGAATTTATAGGCGCTGTCGAAAGTGTATTTGATCTTCGTCTCCTTTCCACTCCTCAAACACAAGAGTGACAGTAACAAGTTGAAATGTCTGCCGGTAGGTTTTCGAGGAGATTTCTGAAAGCTTTTGGCGAAGTCGACGAAATTAATTTCGCCTCCCGGCCGATGGAAGGGTAACGCGATAAAAAGATAATTGAAAAGTTTAATACTCTTTGTTGTAAGGCTAAAAACAAATAGGGGTTGACATCAGATTGGCTCAAACAAAAGTATTTTCATACAGCGTGCCTCAAACTACAGGGTGTATATAGCCTAGTAATAGTTAATGAATTAATACATTTTTATAATGTGTCAGCCAATAAATTATTTTTAGCCTAAATTATTATGTTGGCTTATAGTTGAGTAAAAGCTAGCATGCTTGCCAGTAATCTGAAGAATGCGAGTTCAATTTCCATATCTTTTGGATTTATAAAATCAGAAAATGCAGGACTGGATGCTCATTGGATAGAGCTATTGTCTGACAAACAATTCTCGTGAAAAATAATCTGTCAAGACGTCTTAACATTGCGAAAATCTACTTCTTCTACATTCAGAGTGGATACTTTCACAATGTGTAGATCAATATGCTCCGCTTTCGGAGCGAACATGGCTTAAGCAAAATAAAATAAACAAAACAAAATAAGATTCGAGTCAAAATCAGCATAATTTATCTGGAATATTATCATCTAAAACGAAAACGATGATATATTAAATTAATAATAAAAGAATTTCTGAAAAAAAATATTTTCATTTAAGCTCTTGGCCATAACACCTATTACGAGAAGCCACATTAAAAAATAAACGTTTTTATTTGGGTGTTAGTTGACTGTATATAATGAAATATTATACCACAAAACCGGCTTAAATTGAATAATTTTTGATTCCAAAAACTGTTGGTATTTTTATTATTAAGTACCAAAAAGTTATTTAATAGTTTGTTTATAAAGAATTTATTATAGTAATGACAAATAATTTAGAACTGTGTTACGTATGTAATGTCTAATATATTTGATTGGTAAGATGAATTTGTAAATTTCTTGCAATAGTAATTAAAAAATGTTAAAAACGAGAAAGAATAAAGAGATACAGGCTATAAGCAAATTTTATATATATAATACATATGTCACACTTAACGGGATGGCCCGTGCTATTTCTAAAAGCAAGTGATTCTGCCTTTAGTCACGTTCAATGTTACCTCAGCGTATTCCCACATCGGGTCAGTATTTACATGTGAGTACCTGTGTATGTTTGGTTTGGCTTTGAGCTCCCAAAATATGATTTTTATTTTTCAAAATACGTAACGTTTGAAAGTGCAATCATAGATATACAAATCTGCCGACCTCCGGTTCAAAAATAAGTATTATTAAAACTAAAATATTGACATCAAATTTTGATACAAATTTGCTAATGTATTCATGAATATTAATCATGATAATATGTATGATTTGAAAATGACTGATCTTTTGGAATTAAAAATACATGAATTAAAGTTCCAATTATCGATGGTTTTATTTTTATGAAATATTCTCGTTAAAAGTTTGACTGAGAATAATCTATGGAGACACTAAGTTAACGAGCAGTACGCTATTTAAAGAATTTTTTTGTTACAATTTATATCAAATACCTAAACTTTTTTTTATTTTGTTCATCCTAGAAATAATATAAATATTAGATCACACTGTAGATGCCGGAGGCAGCGCTTTTTATCTACACAGTTTCCTGCTCAATTTAACCGAGTGGCGTAGAAGTAATTTCGCATAAGAGTTCTGAAATCTGCACACAAGCACTAAAATTTCACCATTAAATAAATATTTTCGATTTTTTTTTGCCACCTGAGATGCTATTTTTAGATATTAAAAATTTGAGTAGGTATAACGATATCATAAAATAGATGTTATCTATTTGTCTATTTATTATTATTATATTAATAATCTGTTATATTCTAAGTATTTATATAATTTTTTATAGAGCCAATATTGACCAAGAAGCTTGTAATACTAACATATTAATAATATCACATATTTTATGATATGCGAGAGTGTAATTTAACCGATGTGTAAGAAATATCGTCCTGTAAGCTTCTCCATTATTAGCAATTGGTGTCAGACATGGTGGTTACGCTAGCTTAGTTGTACGCTAAGAAAAGGACAAAAGTTACACAACGTTAGAGCTGGAAAAACTAATTGCCTATTGATCTGATAAACTTGAAGATGATTAATACATTACCGGAATCCAAATGCAATTTAATAATTTTTATTTTAATTCGATATAGATATTTAACTTATATATATAGGGATATACAATAAATAATCCATTCGAAAAACATCTCTCATAAAATGAATATGAAAACTGGTAACTATTAGTCTAATCAAAAATATTAGTCATAAATAATTTTCATATATCAATTTTTCTTGGTGAAAACTACATGAAAAGTCAATTATAATAAATCCGTAACACATAAATAACAAAATTAGGTTATTGAAATTATGACAGATTGATAGAATATATTAAACATAATACTTTTGAAATATATGAAAATTTTAGTTATTCTAATGAATTAGCTTTGGTTGGTAACAAATAAGATATTAACATGATGTGATGTGGCGAAATCGTTATTTTATTGAAATATTTAAAATTGTTATGGTGGTAATAAAAAGCTCGTTTTGAAACAGGATTATTATTGCTTAAATTAAGGTAAGTATTATAATATATGATATAAATTATAGTACGTCTCAAATATGTAAATAATATTCAGAATGAAAGCTAATTTTCGAAAGCTCAACAAGCTGAAAATAGGACGGAACTGGAGTTGTGGAAAATGTCGCAAAGTTTGCACTTCCGATAGGTTCTGTTTGCATATCGTTATTGGACTTGGCTGATTGGCTGCTAGCCGATTTCTGAAATGTCACGAACCCGCTGGTCAATATTCTGACGTTAAGTTAGTTATAACACAGACTTACAATTTAATAGCCAATACCAAAGTTTTATAGAATATTTGATGTATTGTTATTATATAGTAATTATATCGATATTTTGTAACTATTCTTTGTCCACTTATTATTTTTATACTGATCTGCGAAGTTCACCGATTATTATAATTAAAAAAATCATATCTGCTTACGTAAGGGCATGTTTTTATGTAAACAATTAGAAGATGTATGAAACATACATATAGAAATTAAAAACGTATTGATTTTAACGTAGCTACGAGATAATTTAAAATATAATATACATCCTACTAAAAAAAATGCAGCACTGGATGTCTAATTGGTTGAAAAATTGGCTGAAAATCGATGAAAGAAAAGCTGTCAAAATATGTTTGAAAATGTGAAAATATATGCTTCGTTTCTATAATGGCCATCTCCACACGATTAAGATTAATATGCTCTACTTTTGGAGCGGGCAGAGTATAAAATAAAATACTGACTAACTAAGCCATATAGACCCAGTGAAATTCAATGTAGTCAATATGAGGTGAGACTATTTGTAGAAAATACTATTTATTATTACATCGGTAAATTTTTCAGATACTCACTATACAACAGTAGGCAAATTTTAACTACTCGCTGCAATATATTTGTAATTCTAAAATGTGGGTTTTCATTTCTAACTTTCATCTCCATAAACAAATTGATATAAGGTTTGATTGAATGGTGTATTTATATACGTGATATTTACGAAAAAAAATATATCATTTTTTATAACTATTGTAGTTATTTCTAACATTTAGAGCGGAAATAGTTTGAATTTAATATTGTTAAATGTTTAATTTCTATGTTTAGCTCTACACGTTATAAATAATCTACTTAGATATATATAACATATCGGTATCGTAAATGACGTAAATGATGAGCATATATAGTGGAAAGTATTTGTTTATTTTGGGACGGTATTTTATATGTTCACTATAAAAGTTTTAGTGGAATAAATGTTTTATAAAGAATTTATTATTTGAAAGAAATGAAACTTGATTGTTATAATGTTAAGTTAATTTATCAGTCATCGCATTTTTAATAATAATATAAATGGGTTTCATGGTTATTATCTTTTATTATAAATTTTTACTTGGTCACAAAGCGATATAAACTCGTTTTCGTAATATTCATGGCTCATAAACTTAGCCAATTAAATGAAGACACAAGATGTGAATCCTTTTGTTGGTGAGAATGGTTATACAGAAAAGGTACGTGGTAAGTTGAAAGCTGTAAATATCTCTCGCGCCGTGTAACTAACTTCTCCAACTTTGACGAGGCGAGTTGGAGTTTGAGTAATGAAAGATAGACTACTGCGTCGAAATTGGTTATTAAAAGATATTTTTCCAACATTGACTTTAGATAATTAAAAATGTAATTTTCTGGATTTTTTTTATTTTAGATTATCCATAGTGAAATTATCTAGAGCAAGATGCTTACCACCTGAGAGAATGTCCGAGAATATATAAGAAATATGAGGAATTACTCAAGTCGTTTCAAATAGCCTTTGTTTAGAATCATGCCTTGATTACCACAAGGGAGAAATTAATCATATTGAAAACTGAAAATAAGCGTGAAGATTTTTCACAATTGATCAATTAATATAGGAATATATTTTTTAAGCTTCCAAAAATTTGTATGTGCAGCGATTCTAGTGAAATTTTAAGTGAAAAAGTAAAATGCTCTCAAATAAAATAGTTCGTTTATTGAAATCAAAATTTCTTGACGAAAATCAGGCATAAAAAGAAGCGGGGAAATAGTGTATTCATTTTGTAGACATTTTCTAGAACTATTTTTTTAAAAATTGGCCATAATCACTTCCTATAAATTATCCCATCTTTTTTCCTAAGATTGTTCTTTAAAACTTATTGTAATTCAGACTAAATAAGTATTTTAATAACATAACAAATAGTTGAACAAAGTACTACTCAGTTAAGATATATAAAGCAGTTAAGTTTTAACTAATCCTTTAAAATAATTATTCAAAAAAATAACTAGATAAATTACTTCTACATGTTTTCATGATAAACATATTAAGTATTCTATAATATTTAAATAAAAAAATATCATCAATAGTTGAACTTCGATATAAATTCTAGTAAATTATTATCTCCGGCCCAGTACAATGTGGCAGTATAGTTAACAGCCCAACCTTCCAAGCCCACAGATTGTATACATACGTGCACTTTGATAGAGGTATTCGCTTCATATCCAATCCCCAGTTGAAAGTCTCAACATGAAAACTGATAATTCTTGGTGGCTTGTATACCATTAATAATTAAATATGTTTCGTTTTATTTAGATTAATTGTAATAAATCGGCGCAATGTCTCTTTCGTACTTTGCTTGATACGTCACCGCAAGTGCTGCCTAAGTTACTCAGACAAACTCCTAAGATCAAGTTGCTACGAGCTTGATGGATACCACCTAACCTCCTAACCCCAAACCCTCATCCTCCAAACTTCTACGCTTATTACATATTTTCATGCGTATATTACCTATATATTTATATGGATAGAAATATATTTATAAAATACAATGCCAACTGAATTCATATAAGTACAAACGATTCATATATAATTAAAAAAATGAATTTTTATTACAATTTGAATGTCCAGTTTTAAATTAAAAGAAGAAAAATAATTGAAAGTTATCTATATATTCCACAGGAGTATGTATGACGATTGGTGAGTTTTATGTTAGATATCCACTAGCTTTAATTAAGAACATTATTAAAATATATTATATCATAATACTCTGTACGTATGGCATAAATATATTCGCTATATGTAGAAATAGCATATAGATTTTTGTATCGGACTGTTGTCAAACAATTGTTTAACTCAAATGGCACTTAGTCCCGGATTTTTTTTATACAACAACAGAACGCATCGTATCACGTGTTAAACAGCACACGTTTTTTTTTTTTACTTGTTGTACATGTTGTAATATCACAAATTATAAGTTTAATATATTGACAACACGACATACATATGGTTATAACAAACATATTAAAA
>JAGVSQ010000663.1:0-36168 GCA_022683975.1 Rhyacophila evoluta | reverse complement strand
TAGATCCATATGCTCCAGTTTGGGAGCGAACATGGTTTAAAAAAAAAAAAAATATATGTGTGCCAAAATTATCTTTAGCAGTTCATTTGAACTCATATAGAAAAGTATCAGAATAAGAAATTAAAACTTCAGTATCGAATTCAATTGATCGAGATATGACTTCGATGAACAGTGGCGCTTTTGCTTTCGACTTCTTCATATACTGACCTGCTAAGTAAAAACACAATATCTACAAAGGAAATTACACAAGGTATTGTATTTTACTTAGCATGGCAGTATAGGTAATGCAAGTTTCATTGACATACTGTCACATGACGCAATTATACATATCTGCGTATTTTTTATAACATTAAAACCTTCTCTGTTTTTTTCAATCGCTCTCAAATCAAATATTGTTTATGGTTTTGTGCTAATTTTACTGTTTGTCACCTAGGTGGCTAAGTTGATGCGCCCCCGCGGTCGAGTATCGTTCGGCCACGAAGGTTGCGAGTTGAAATCCTGTACTGCTTACTTTATAAATTGGCAGGAATATGCATGCCAATCACTCGACATACATTTCTGCCTATGATAATCGATTGGCTGACGACCAATCCTCGATTGATCTCAAATAAACGATCTCAAATAATGAATGTCTTGTAGAAACACGGATGCTTCGTATGCCTCGAAATGAACATACTCGTGGGTTCTGATCGGTGAATTATTAAATTAACTAAAATAACGCATATACAATTTTTTAATCCAAAAAATGCATGACTGGATGTTCATTGGCTTGGGCAATTGCTTGACAAGCAATTCTCGCGAAAAATAATCCGTCAAGACATGTCTTCACATTGCGGTGATCCGTATACTCTACTTTCGGAGCGGATATCTCCACACTGTATAGATTCATATGCTCCACTTCCAGAGCGAACATGGTTTGAAAAAAAAATACAGAAAAAAGTATAAGAAATAAACGGGTAATTTTGTATAATACACAGAAATTCTAACTTATAGCAAGTTATTTTAATATTTTTCGCTAGTTCACAAACTGACAAAATATTGTACCGATGAGGATGGATATAATATGATAAGCGAGAGCAAATCCAACCTCCTCAATCGTATTTACTCTCTGCCGCAGCAAGGTAATATATTAATTTAATAAGAGTGACCGTAATACCTACAGTAATACTTAATACGAAGTGTTTACGTGCTCATCGACATGGCGTGCGCTACGTGCGCCTACCCGATAACACGCTGGACAAGAAACAACCTAGGTATACCCACAACAAAATTGTTTACAACATATGGAAATAAGTATTATACATTTTGTACACAACTTGTGTCAAGTCGGGCGAAAACAAAGCTACAAACACGTGGCTTCTCGCGCTCGCGTTACCAGATTTTCGTGAATAAAAATAATCATACAAGGATTTCATATTATCACCTCTTAATAGTTTATTAGGGATAGTTACAGAATAAAATTTTATGATGAGACTCGGTTGATTTTTTTAAACTCAACTTATTTTTGGATTTAGTAAAATTGTAGGTAGGTATCTATTTTTTAATAATTGGAAAATCTTTCGAGCGCGTGTTATCTTTAGTACAATCTAATAAGACTATCTATAATTCAGGAGAAAAAAAACTACTGATGTTATCAAACATAAAATATAATATTTGCAAATTTCTACTATTTTGTGAAAACGTCATATCAGTTTAGTTTAACATATCGATGGCTTAATTTGCATCCCACCTGACTCCATACATGACCGAAAAAAATTTGAAATACTTTTTTTACCGCACAATATTCACAAAAATTGAAATACGTAAAATCACCCACACACGCCACCCAAATCTAGTAACATACATATTTATGTTGCCCGTGAACATTGTACACAAATGGTGTTGGCTGATTTGCAGATTAAGCCATCGATATGTTAAACTAATCCAGTATAAGGCACGTTAATCCGAATTATTACGACTTATAAAAGTATTCACCAAAAGTACACTGACATACGTGAAAATTGTGAGGTAAATAAAATATAACATTATGCATTATTATTCTGAACTTCAACGATTATTTATAATAATCACGTAATATGTCATTTGTGGAGTTGTAGTGCTATAAATTGATCATATATCAATATTGCGGACATGAAATAAAACTTTTTAAGTTTTATTACACATTTTAATACACAGAACCAAACTATTGATGGTGCGCGCTTAGTACCTAGTTAAACGCGCCTTGGGGTAAAGGATTTGAAACAATGAACGCATCGGATGAACGCAGTCAGACGAAGTTTTCCCGCGAAGGAGAGATTATGAAACTAAAAATTGATGAAGATATCAAAACATAAAATTGACATTTTTAATTATTATATAGTATGAATTATATTATAATTCATTACATCTAAGGTGCCCGTAGTCCGATATTATTGATTTCATAATTATAATTTACTAACTGTGAATTTACATTTCACTTATTTGGTGAATTCAAGATAAATGCCAGTAGGTACAATAATTAACATCACGAACGAGAGCGAAATTATTCATACAATCGTCACTTCCGCGCGTTTTTTCATTCGCTGTCCGCCAGTCCACTAGCGCCATCTGCGCTGTGGAAACTATGTAAAATGTAATGGCTAATAGCGTTATCTATATCGTGAGTATAGAAAAATAATTACGTTAAAACAGATCATGAAAACATTAATATGGTAGCAAAAAGCTTTTGACAGTAATCATTTGCGATGTAAAACTGTTAAGTTAAGCCTTATGGTTGCTGTAGGATTACACATTTGATTAACACAGCAATGGAAAAGTTACTATGAATACTTTTAAAACATTTGTATGCCAAAGAGAACTGTAATTTCGCGTGAATATATTTATGTTCGTGAGAATATCGTTATTTTATTATATAGTGAAATATGGCTAGTACTATATTTATATTTGAATTAGGTTAATGAATAAAAGATGCAATTTGTGGAGCATATTTTTTCATGTGGGTACTGAATGAAGTATATACCGCAATATTTACGATGAAATTATTGGTGGTTCCATATTGATACTGTTATTTTGCTCGCGTTCTGAAACAATCGTTTACTTCCTATTTGAGACCACATAATATGTATATTCTACATATAGTTAATAGCGATCGTCAATATAAACCGGTTTCTGGCAATTATAAGTCATACTGATCTCATAATTGTATTATTCGGGCGTGCAAGGATAATGAATATCTTCGATTAACGCAAAGTTCCGATGTAAGAATACAAACCTAAACTTTCTAAGAAATTATTTAATACCTGCGATCTTCCGTGAATAAAAAATGAGATATCTTCTCGCATAAACCTGTTAGCAACCCCTCATTCTACCCTTCCTACCAAGTTTATAATATAAGATCAATAACCACCTTGCATCAAATAATGCTCGTAGCTGAGAAACTTCGTGCGCCGTATGCCTCAAAAACTAGATACAAACGTCACATTGATTTATGTAATATTTTTTAATTTAAATTTATTCAAGAAATAATGTTACTTATAAATGCGGAATAGACGATAAAATTATCTTATCGTATTCAGTTGTATACACTCGTAAAGATATTTTGTTTTGTCTGAAAATAGTTTCGAAAACGCACGTAACTTAATTCGAAAACAACCACAACTTTAAGCAATACACAAACATAAAAGTAGTTTAATAAAAATAGAATGACATTTCACTCACCTGCATCAGCCCAATCGTGAGGATGTCATTTTCAGCTTCTTTAATTTTAGACTTGATAATACCATTCTGTAAAAAATAATTGAAGTCAGCCAGCGAAAATGGAGAAAATATACGAACAGTGGTACTAAAAGTAAAAACATTTTCACTTACGTTTTTATCATTCCTAAGACGGCCAACCCAAACCTAAAACAATAGATAAAATAGCGGTTTAATTCACAAAACAGCAAATAATTACGACATAATTAAATAAATGGTTATAATATAGTCAGATCGCATTTCAATCATTTAATAAAAATTGACAAAACTTCCGATAATAATATTTTTTTGAACAACTAATGGTAATAGAGATTTGTTGCTTTATAAATTAAAATGATTAATGATAAATGGATAATGAAATACTGAACTTCATGATAGCTCAAGGCCCGTAAACAAACTGAACGAAACTTACCTGATGAATTCTAATCGCGTTTTTCAAGTCATTCTGTGATTTCCGAATTTCATCCTTTATTTCATTGGAAACTTCCATCGTTAACTTATCTAACTTAATAAACTCGATATTTAAAACACACGCAAAAAATTACAGCATCCAATTAAAAATCAAGGAATACAACACCCTCAATGGGAACAGGCTGACTAGGGACATTTCGGAGCGCACGGTTCAGGATAAAATAGTATTAAGAAATACGTAACAATGAAAATAAACCAACGATAAACAATATTTATACATTGAAATTTAAGAGCAAGTTTTTGACACTATTATATTGTTGTAGGATCTATAACAAGTTTATCTAGACAAACTATCGCTGACTTTTTCAAAAGACGGCTCACTTTAATTTTCGCGAATACTTATTTTCTACTACTTGTCATTAACGACAATGCAATGCTCCATCTATAGTATGAACATAGCTACGTTTCGTTTCTTTTCTTTTCGGATTTTATCACAGACGCAACTTCAAGTTAATGCCAAGGTTGCCATAACTATAAACCTATCCAAAATAAGATTTTTAAAAATCTAAATTAATTCCAAATTGAAAGTACATTTCAATTTTAAATATAAATATCCTACAAATAAATAAAAATATTTACAAAAAAATATTGCTCTCTCTTCTAATTATTGACAGTAATCATCACTGTGTATTTTGGTTGCAAATAATAATAAAACGAAAGTATTACCAGCCACTTAATTTTGTGCCGATTCAATTTTATAGAAATATTTAGAATGAATAATCCTTTAAAAATAAACTGTAAAATACTAAATGGCGTCATAAAATATCATAATATGATTGCATATTTATATAATGTAGAGTCCTATCGGCGTTTTATAGTGTGAGCATAATAAGTTTTTTTGTATGGCAGCCCTATAATAGTAGACTTTGATTTGATCGCATAAAAGGTGCGCGACACCTTTTAACAACCGCTCGTGGGAAGCAATCACGAGATCGCATTTTATGATTTTGAAACAAAGCCTCATGTATCGACATGGTACATAGGTATATAATTATTACTGTTTATTACATCGTGATGAATATTTTTCACTCATACTTAAATGCATATGTTAAGGTTCATTTAAATAATTGTTGAACACTACAAGAGAAAGATTAATATTTTTCAGATGAATTTTTACGTAATTGAGTGGATAAAACAATATCTCCGTACTTATTTTATTTGAATATTATCAATGCTGCTTAGCACATAATTCAAATTCAAATTAACTCATGGGCTGATAATCGGAGTTCACGTTGATTGCATGGCTGCTAGGAGCAAAGTTATTTATTATTTTCTACATGCAAATTTTTGCATATTAAAAAATAGGCGATCAAATCGTTAAGCGCAGTGTGTCTATTATATTTTTCACATTTATATATTTTATTATGTTATCTGTTTTTGAGTTACAATGCTTAAAAATGTGAGTTTTTTTCGAATTACAATTTGATTTAATAGTTTATATTGGTAAAACTGATTATGCCAAAGCCTTACATAAATTTTCTCATTACTTTTATAGATGTATATCAAATTAATTTCACATCTGCCAGATTTAAAAAAATCTAAGAATGAAAAACTGGATGCCAATTGGGTTGAGCAATTGTTTAATAATCTACTCTCATCAAAAATAATTTATCAAGAGATGTCTTCATATTGCGTAGATCCAAGTAATCCATTTTAGGAGCGAACATCTTTCCACAGTACATATCCATATACTTTACTTTGAAAGCAAACATGTTTTGGATTAAAATTAATGTTATTTTCGTAAAATAAACTGCTTTTTCAAAAAAGAATTGTTTGTTCGAAAATAATTTTATATGGGATAATTTACTTTCTATGATTTGAAGTTTTTGCACTCGTGAACTTGGTGCTTTATTACATGACGTCAAAATAAGTTGTCAGGTATAGACATTGCCGGTATGTGGACTAAATAGTGAATTTAATTTATGGTTCATTATCGGCGTGTACCATCACGTTGAAAATTTGAGATAGACCCCCCTCTCTTAAGTGACAATTTGTCTAGATAAATTATCGTATTCTAGATCTAGGTATCGCTGTGCTGCGTTTGTCATGAATGTGAATTGTACATCTAAATTGACGTTTACACGATTGAAATAGTGAATATTCGAATAATTCTAAAATCAGTTCCGTCATCACCTTCTGTTGCTCGTTTCATTAAGTATTGATATGACAACTAAAAGAGCTGCGGAAAAAGAGCTAACTGCAGACAATTGGCAAGATGTCGATGCACCAGAGGAACCCGGTGTCTACAAACCCGTATCGGCAGAAATTCTTCGAACTCGCATTATAAAGACAGCTAAGCGGCGTATCCATACTACCAATGACGATGAGGTTATAAAATAAAACCGTACTCATTATTTTTATACAGTATGTCGCTCTTTTGAAAAGGTGGTATAATTAACCAGTTTATGTCGGTTGTGAATTTGGCATAATATTATAGACGGTTAGGACTCAATCTAATCATTCATTATGACAGCTTTAACCACAAAGTAGATGTGCTATTTGGTTTTGAGTTTTTTTTTGTTGGTAAATCGAGTAATGATAGTAATTGTGAATAATAAAAAAGAACTCCTTACAATACTACTTACAGTCCTCCACAAATACACTTGTATTAGATGCTGCTTTTTTCTAGGTTCTTTTGTTTCTTTCATTTTTTCTGATCATGTTAATACAGAACACCTAACAATTTTTTGAGAAAAAAAACAGCCAACCATCCTTACAGTCCGTCTTTTTATGATCTTTCTGCATTTCACCTAATTATTGTTTTTTTCTTTCAGCCCAAAAAAGGAGTCTTTAGCGGTTTTGGAGGTTTCAACAAAACACCGTCATCTAATTTGGCATCACCTTTTGGATTTCTTTCAAAACCCTCAAATGGAAATGTCAGCCCACCTGATCTGAGTTTTGGGAAACATCTCATGACAACCAGTTCTAATGAAACGAAAAAATTGGAAATCAAACCAAAAGAACCAGAAACGAGTAACATGACTCCCAAAATTACAAATAATAACAAGATACCTACATCAAGCCATTCTGATGAATACTGTGCTAATTTAAAAAGTTTGAACCTCAGCGTCTGCGAATGGATCAAATCACATATAGACAAAAATCCTTATTGTATACTAACTCCAATATTTGATGACTACAAGAAATATTTGAATGATATAAGTAACACCAAATCTGATTCACCTATGACTCCTTCAAATACGAAATCAGTTTCAGATAATATTTCTCCGGTTGTATCAAAGAATGAAAGTATATTCAGTCAAGCTAGCAAAAGTTTGTCCACATTAGAAAGTGACAGGAGTTCGAGTATAATTGATGCAAAAACAACAATTGCCGAATCGCTGAATACACCAAAACTTGATAAAACTGATAAGTTGGTGAATCCTACAAACCTGTTCAGTCAAGGATTTGCATCCACTCCTGTTTCTAAGGCTCCCATGTTTTCATTTGGTCAGAGTTCAAAGACTTCTACAGAGACGGTCACAAGCAATTTCTCATTTGGAACTGGAAAACCATTTTCTTTCAATAATATAGCGCAGACAGAAGTAAAACCAACATCACAACCAGAAGAAGAAAATGAAGAAGATGAAGAACCACCAAAAGTCGAATTCACTCCTGTTATAGAAGAAGGCAGCGTTTATACAAAGCGGTGTAAAGTATTTGTGAAGAAAGATGGAGCATTTGGAGACAGAGGTGTTGGCACACTGTTTCTGAAGCCAATCAGCTCGAGTGAAAAGTATCAACTCATCGTAAGGGCCAATACGAGTCTTGGGAATCTTCTTCTCAATCTAGTTTTATCAGAATCGATCCCAACTCAAAGAGCAGGAAAAAACAATGTAATGTTAATTTGCATTCCAACTCCTGACTCTCCATCTACTCCGGTTTCTGTTTTATTATTAGTGAAAACTTCCACGGAGGCAGATGAACTTTTGGATACCTTAAACAAATACAAGAAGTAAACTGTTAAAACTTATTACTAGTGTCTTCAATAGAGTCAATATACTTCTCCCTAAATTAATCTGTTACGCTGGAGAAAGTAAATCTTATAGGCCATGATATATTTCTGGATGGCAAGATCTACTGAAAGATGAATTGAATTTGAGTATCTTTGTCGAACACTATTCTCGACCTTACTTTACAACATGGGTTGGCAACCTTTTGTTGCAAGAGGGCCAAATATTTTATGTTGGGATTAGTCGGGCTGCACATGGGCTATATGCCATTACAATACGAGCCTTATATTTCATTACAGTAGGGCCGTACCTACGCGCCTCGTGGGCCGGTGGTATATGATATCGTCCGTCTTCTTGTGGGCAGCACCAAGATGCCACGAGGCGGCATCTGTCAAAAATCCCAATCTATTTTTTATTATAGATCACTTTCCAATATAGCAATTTTACTACATAAATCTTCTCCTTTTTATTCATATTATTTTTGTATCATCTCAATAACTGAAGGTGAGGTAGCATAATGCTCCCAGACAACATTATAGTGTTGGATGTCACTGACTGAAAATTCATATGCTATATTCTTTAAGTTTTGCATAAATATGGTGAATAGAAAAAACTAATGACTAACAACCAATCTTTAAAAATCCTTACATGTGGCTAGTTTCTATATACTTGATAGGTAAATGGTGATTTATCTCATACGTTGGAGTTAATTACATACCACATTTTACCATACTGTAAAAAATTTAACGAAACAGTAGTATGCCGTGGTATTTTCTTATGAAAATGTGTGTTACATATTTTGTAATTGCCTCTTTAAAACTTCTTGGTAAATACATCAAGATGGTCTTCATATGTTGCAGTGTGGTATGAAAAATATATTGTATTGTTTTGGATAGAATTTGGAATAAGAAAATTATTTTTACAGAATAACATTTTTAACTGCGATTAAAGATTTTAGAAATATGATGAATTCCAATCCTTAGTTAGTTTATTACTTTTTACATTCATCTAAAATTTATCCGTGATGAAATCAACTCAAAACCATCTAAGTCAGTAAATAATCATTTTACTGAATATTTTTATATTATAAAACCCCGTTTCTCTGAAATATAACTAATCTTTGCCTGTTTTAATAACATTTTCACGAAGCACATTCATGCTTGTTAAAAAATTCGTAACTGGAAATATTTATTTAATATGGCATTAACTGAAAAACAAAAGTATCAAAATACGTACTGACCTATAACAACGGCCTACTTATATGATGTTACAATTGATTCATTCCATGTCGTAAAAAAATATAATAACCAAGCGATAATAAATGACTAAAAATTACTCTTATGGTAACAATAAATTCAAATATAATATACACTATTTACATAAAATACCAAACCTTCATGAAAAAGAATGCTAAAAAATTATGTACTGATGAAATAAATACACAATTTTGAGAAAGTTGTCTCATAGTATATTCTGGATATACTTATTATCTCTCTGCAGATAGTGCTTGATTGCATATCTCTATTAGGCATTGAATTTAGATTGAACTGATAGATCTGTAATGTGTGCTGTATGATAATTCTAAAACTTACTTTTGTTTGATTTCATGAAGGCAATATATATTTATACCTGTCGTATATTTTATTTTCTCACATCGATCTCTATTTGTTGTCCTAATCTTTTTAAACCAATTATATCACAGTTTGAAAACATTATTTTGTGCCACATTATAAAATAAATCTATTACAACATTACAAGCAGTTATATTTTGTTTTCATATAATATTTCCATTGTGAAGCAGTAAGTTTTAACTTGTGATTTCTCTCACGTATTATGGATTTGAATCTCATAGCTGCTTCAAGATTTGTTTGTTTTGCAAGTATTTTTATCCAGAACATGGGCACAGTGGGTAAATCAAACGCCTTATGCATTTTTATGAAAGAATGAAACATGTTTAAATCATATACTCTACATCAGATATGGCAAATAAGTGGCATGCGAGAGATTATCGATGGTACTTTTAAGAATTATGCAGCCATGATTTTTTTTATTAATCTGCAATATACGACAAACCAGCTTACACAAAAATATCCTGCAGGAAATGTGAAACCAAGGGTTCCTAACAAATAAATAAAACTGTGCAATGCAACTCGGTTGTAGAGTCGATTTACAGGAGGCGTATCTTGGTATGTCAGAACATCGATTGTCTCATATTTTACATTTTCATCAACTTCCTCTAAATTCGTATTATTGTTTACATTTTCGACTACATCCATATCTGACAGGATGTGATGGATTATTTCATCTTTGTTGATATTAACCCATTTATTTAGTAAAAGTTACAATTTTCTTTTTAGGATCTACTTCAGTTTACCTTGCCGTCCTTGTATGAGTTTTTCAGGCCTGTGAGATATCTGAATGCGCATTATAACAGACTACTGCATTTGTATCATTAATATTTTTATTTTGTATGATTTATTCACATTAAATGCAAATTATTACATGCCTTAGATATAAAATATTGTGTTTATATTCAACCAGTTTCATATATATGTACTCATATATACCCAGTACATAAGTACAGGTACAGGAAATAAAATGGATTAAATTTTATCAAAAGTGTAACTAATGCATTATTTATTTTTGATTTGGATGAATTATGTTTTGTCAAATGTAAAAAAACTGCAACTCTTAAAAAATTAACAGGATATAATTTACATACTCTTAAAAATGTAGGAAAAATATACACAGATATAAAAATAGGGTTGTGTTTCTGTAACCTAGCTTCCTGCATGAAAAGATATTGCCAAGAATCAGAATTACTAGTTTTTATACCTGTCAAACAGTGATCATGTGTTGAGCCTATACATAAACCAAAACTGGCGAGAAGATACACTGGCCGTGCTGTCACCTATCCAATTTTAGCTGATAGGTAACAGCCGATAAGAATAGTCATAAATTATTTTATTTCTATCAGAACAGTGTCCTCAGCCTTCTACAAACCCTTCTTACTGACTTGAAGAAATCCTCCATTTTGAATAAAGCTTTCAAACGTTCGTTTTAATTTTTTGGAAAATATAATGAAACTTGATTCAGGGTCCAGTATAAGGACGCACTAAGACAATACCTTGCTCACTCATCGACGGTGAAAATGGAGTTAATGAAAAATGTATTGCTAACCTTGTACTTGATCTACATTTTTTCGATCTTTTTTTGTTTGTAAGTTTCACAGCTTGTTTATTGTAAGGATGATTCTCAAAACTTTATAAATCAGATTTTGGTACGTGCATGTGATCTATTACAGAAATCTTCATTGTATTCAAAAAACCATTTTTATTTTAAAACATTTTTATTTATAATATCTCTTCTATATTTAAATAATTTACAAGTCATCATATTTATTTATATTACTGATATAAAATTTTAATTACTGAAAACTATTAACATACAATTCTATCATTTTGGCATTCAGCTCGCAAGGTGCAATGAACAGTAATTTCTTGCTAAAATGTACCACATTGCATTGATGAATATGATAAATATTATACATTTCACATATTTTACAATATATGTACCGAATAATGGCAGGTTACAAAACATATAATAGATTTACATTTAACAGAGTTTGGAGAAACAATAAATTGAAATAGTAATGGAATCACATTATTTCATTACAATAATCGTGATATATGTCAACCATAGAAAATTATTTACGCATTCTATTAAATATAAGGCTAGTAAATAACAGTGGACATTTTAACTGTTCATGATATATTACATTGTCACACTCAAAAAAATTCAACAATTATTCAAGCAGTACAGTAGTAATAAATCCATAAGATTCATATGAACAGGGTTTTAACTTTTGGTACTGAGATGATTGGATGTTGATTAAATAACATACACTTCCTAAAAATATTGCAAGCAAATCAAAAAATAGCAATGATCAACATTTTAAATCTTGCAAAATTTAGCAGCAAAAATGCACAAAATATCAATAAGTTTGATATATCATCAATATCCCTCAAACCTGTTCAAAGGTGATGTCGACACTGGAGGTTAAAATGGAAAAAAAGTAATGCTGTTTTATAAAGCAATATTGCACTAAATTTGTTTTTAGGAGCACTAAGTAATATATAATAATAGTTTGGTAGCCATACTATTAATGTTATTTTATAAGTCAGACTTATCATTTCACTGTTTTTTCGGGAACTCTTGTTTTCCTTTGACAGTTTTTGTCAAGAAACATTATAGCTTAACTGAATGACGACAGAGTTGACTTAACTTGAATCTTCAGTCCAGACAGTTAGTAACCCCCGTATATGAATATATTACCACATAGCATATGGTTACCACAATACCAATATAAGAACATTCAAGCGCACAGCACCGTTTTGCAGTAACATTTTATACCACACTACTAGTACGATAATTCAAAATATAATTAGTTACCTTAATATAAAAAGAATTGCTTGTGCCCAGGAATACACAAATTATACGAGGTTTTATTATAAATAGCCTCACACTCAAGTGAAAATCGCAGTGTTATGTCAATAAATACCAGTCTTTAATAAAATATATATTTCAAAAAATTATTGGTCCAGATGCATATATGTATTGAGACCTAAGGGACCAAGCGACATTTGAATTCTCTGCATGTGAATTTCAACACAATTCTGAAAGACATTATGATCATTAGGTTTGAGTTTCAATTTTATCTGTTCCATGGTGTCCTGAAGAACCTTCAATTCGTATGCATTCTGTTCCGAATCAGATAAACTTTTTACCTGGAGCATTAACGCAGTCAAATCTGTTATGAGTTCAATAATAGTATCATTTTTAACTACGAATTTGTTCATATTAGATATATTTTTATTCACGATTTCAGTTGACTCCAGGCGACATTTTTCTCTTAAATGTGAGGGTGCCAACATAGCCGCGACACTTAAACCAGGAGCAATTTCATGGCAGAAGCTTTGCACTTCATTAAGATATTTCTGGAGATCAAAATTCATTTTGTCCAGTTCAATCACAATGGCTGCATATTTACGCTCAAAATCGACAGGTATCTTTTCACCAAATGATCTTTTCTTTTCTATCTCGCTGTTAAATTCCTTCAATTTTGTGATTTTGCTTTTTTTAGCGTTGAGAATTTTCGTGATCCTTACAATATGTTCAAGAAATTTAACAGGGTAACCTCCTATAGTTGTTGACTCTTCTGATTTAATAACGCTTGTGTTGGCCCCGAGTAAGGGATCATTGTAAGACTTGTCAGCGGCTGAGAAACTTTTGTTTTGATAATGGGATATCAATTCCTGCATTATGTATTTGGGTCTAAACTTCTGTGACATTATACTAGAAATGGTGAGTGTTTCTGGAGGTTCATTAGAAAGGACTTCATAATCGGGAACTGAGTGGGTCCCCAGTCCGTTCCGTTCAAAGGTTATACGGTAAGTATTATTAGAAGTGTCGACAGCATCAATGCTTCCTGTGAATAGACCATCTTGGGGTTTGCGCAGTCTAGCTGTAACTTTAGTGCCAACTATAAGCTGCATAGGAATTTCGTTTGGTAAATCTTTGCACGAGATGTTGCCATTTTTACGCTGCTGCAAAAATCTTATCTTTTGTCTTTTGCGCTCCAGATCTTTTCTCTCCTCGGCAAAAAATGCTTGAGAGCACCTTCTCGGCTTTCCCATCATCCTGCGTATTTTTGTCCATTGGACTTGAGCTAATTTGCGGCTGGCGAGTTTCGGAAAAGATTCTTTCAAGCAAATCGTGAAATCGTTTTCTCCATCAAACAAGGGTTTGTCAAGATTACTGTAGAAATGCTCAAAGCAAACCCATTTATGAGCTTTCGGTAACTTAAGAAGGTTTCGAAGTCTCATCCCGATTCTCTGACCTGCCTTTCTATCTGGCGATAGGCTGGGGCCAGATTCAGATCTGTCCACACTGCTTCGCCGAGACATGTCTCTCATACGTGGGGTTTTGGCAGGTGATTTTTGTTTTTTTGAGGCTGATAATGTCAGCTTGCTTGGTGTTTTGACAGGAGTCGTTTTGGGTCCTCTCTTGGGAGACGACCTTGGAGGTGGTGCGTTGACTATGTCATCATCGAAAAACAGCCTATTCTTTTTTCTTATCCTAGCTGGCATTCCACGGGCATTTAACTTCTGAAGTGGTTGTGTTGGAGTGGGTTTCGGAGGTAGGGTTGTACCAACCCGATGTAGTCCCAGAGCTGCGGGGCCGAATGCTGGTGGTGCCCCGTCCTCTTCTTCAACGTCCATGTCGTCAGGTTCTTCTTTTATTTTCGTTACGTTACTACCATTTTTCAAATTATATTCATCTAAAATAGAAAATATCAAAGTTTTAATAAAATATTGCATAATACAAATATACTAAGCGTTTTGGGTAACACTCGGTGATTGATCATTCAGTTACTGCCGGACAGTTTGCATAATAATGTTTCAAGGGAATCACAATACTGCTATCATTGTGACGTTTGAAATAATATTTGAATTTTTTCAAATTTTGAATGTACGTGATGAAAGTTAAGATTTGAACGTAAAAGAAAAGAAACATCGACGACAAATTGAATTTGAAAGGACTCACGAGGGAAGGCCTGTCAATAAATGGCACAAATATGCTACAAGTCTACACTACAAAAATCATTCAAAAGATACGAAATTCAAAAACAAAACTCACATTCAAGTCGGTCCGCCATGTTGACGTAGTGATCTTAAAATTTCTTCTACCAGAGGGCGCGACGAAATGAATGAGCGGGGGAAATTGACTTGTCAAATACTTTAAAGGACTTTTATTTAATTGTAATACAAATTCAAACAAATATTTGTAAATGTGAAAGAACATTCATGGAAGAATGTGTTTAGACATATTTTAATCGCCACATTATATTAGATAAATTAAATAATAATTTATTATTTCATGCGCTTTCAAAAGGCAAAACGTATTATGTTTCAGTTGTACCAACTTAATCAAAAGACACTAAGTGTGACCATGGAAAAAAAATCCATAGACATTAAGACGTTTTGAAAATTTACATTTATTAGCAAAACCATATCATTCGTATTGGATAAAAATTTGCTTTATTTAAAATCCAATTTATATTATACAGGATTATCTCTGAAAATATATCGGCAAGAGATATTCATATTATTATATTTACATAATTGATTACCTTCAGTTTATAAAATTGTTTGTTATTAATAATAATAATGACTTATCACATAAAAAAAAACCACAAACGTATTTTTATATTAATCAAAGGATAATAGCACCTAGTATTTTATTTATAAAAATATTTTAGTATGGCACTCTTACATTATTTCTTATATGTATTAATATAAAAACAAATAATATTATAATGCTCACACAAGTTGAAAAATTTGATTTATAAAAGAAATTAAGGGGGAATAAAACGTTTCTGGGCCTATTTTTATTATTTAAAAATAAAATAAACTATAGTCAAATGACTACTGACTTCACAGTTTTAGTAATTAGACTAATGTTGGTCAATTTCAAATAAAAGGTAAAGCGAGTATAAAATCTGCGTATCAATATTTGACGAAATAATAATATATAATATACCTACGTAAAAAAAAGCATATTTTTTATTTTTTTGTATGTATCATTTAAACGATTTATTAACTATGCATACAATCATGTTTGCTATTATTATAGGTAAAATTTTACATTTTCTTAAAAAGACAACTGTATTCAATAAATAATGTTTATATTTATCGTACAATTATTGTAATTTTACCTATTGCTGTTCTTTGATTTTTATTTGACATTTTGTGTGTATTATGAGTACCAGTTTACACAAGGAAATAAGCCATTTTACTTTTCTCTAAACGTCATAGAGTGGCCTTCAAATGATTGCAGTGCCCGAATGGTATTTAGGTCTCTTTCTTTCCTGTTATGTAAAAAGCTAACAGAAAGAGAAAATCTACACTTATTCAATATACTGTCGTACTCTATCGAATGGCATTAAAGGCGGATATGATAAAAATATTGAAGAATGGCTGCAAGAAATGTAATCATTGTTCTGTGATGTTGGGTGTAATAAAATACGAAAGTTTCGCTTAAAAAATAATAATGTTTAATCAACTTTTAATATTAAGTGTGTTATTCGGATTCGTCTTGCATGATACAGAAGGTGAGTAATTTTTATTTGGGTTTTCGTTGTGTCTATGCGTTGATGTCTTTTAAGAAAACCATATGTAATCGAGGTCATTTTCTATGACAAAACTTCTATGAAAGTTTGAAAGTTCAATAATAATTCAATACTATTCGATATTGATGTTTTATGTAATAAATGGTTGGTTTTTATCGTAGTTGTTTAGTGTTAGTAATTTACTACTAATAACTTTCTCTCCAATTTAGCAATTAGTCAGGGTCGCAGTCAGGAATGTTGACAATGTCGAGTCAGACATAAAAATGATGGTCTGTCTTTCAAAAAATGTATTTTTCGAAAACTTTTGACTCGTTAGTATAGCACAAAACGAATCATTTTATTTTTATCACAGGGCCCATAAAGGCTATTTAATGATAAGAGCTGTCAGTATTGATTAAATCACAAACAATGCAAGGACCATAAGTGTGACTAGTAACAGTTGTAGGGTTTTTGTAGTCGTCCTATATCATAAATGTTGTCACCTAATGCACTTGTATAAATTGATTTTCATTTTTAAATTATCTGAAATGTGTCCACTTCCTTAAAAATGCATAAACATATGTAGTATATATTGAAATCTCAGACAGACATCATTTAAAGCTTTAATTTATTTTGGTCAAAGTGTTCCCTAATATCAGCACTACTCATTAACTCTTACTTACAGGTGGTTTATTGTGAAATTTTATGCAATTTCTATGAATACATCAATTGCAAGGCCTTCATAATTTATGTATTCCTTATAAAAACTCCTATGATTTCTATAATGAATCAATGATTACGAGATACGAAGAATATCGATCAATATTAACAGAAACAATTATTTCGTATTAAAACTAGGACCGGCATGCACATTCATTCATTCATTACTCATTTGAATGATATCATTAAGTCCCAGAGGGGAAGATATGGAGCGTTCAAAGCGGCTACTTAGTCTCAGGCTCGTCAATCAGTAAAGGGTATCTACATAGATATGCTGTCGTCTTTCTTGCACTTATCTAACTTTAAACACATAATACAATGATTTGTATTTGAGCTTATTACAATAATTGATCTAGAAGAATTTGTATAATTTGAATTTTTAAAAAATACATTTTTACTGGACACTCAGGATCCATTACTGTAGCTAAAAAAACAGAAAGGCAAGTGTTAAGCGTGGAAAATACTGTCATAATATCGCTATCGTTCATCAATTGTTATTTTGGGATATAAGTTCATATCCCGAACATATACACGAACACGACTGTACCTACTATAAGTCTTCATATAAACGGAAAGCAAACAAATTGAGGAGAACACGTGTGCACTAGGAAGACTGCATGACAAAATACATTGTAAAGATATTCCATAGAAAGGAGGTAATTGAATGAAAATCCAACCGGTTGGATGGCATTAGGGAAAGCCTTAGCTAATCTTCTAGCGAAAGCATCATTGTGAATACCATCTTTTTTTGTCAGTTCCTGCTGTTTTATTCTCGTCGATTGATAATTAATTATAGTTTTATTTATTAACTTATAGATAATTCTATTAATCATTGAATCTGCACAAACATTTCAACCAATAATACTATTTACAGGTCTTATCAAAAGATGTTTCACGTGCCGATCACGTGGAGATCTTGGTACATGCAAGGATCCCTTCACGCTCAATAGTACACAGGCTGATGTGACACGGGGAGTAGACGCGGCACCATGTGCATCTGGATGGTGTGCCAAGGTGCTTGAAGGGGGAAACACTTATAAAGATGACGGTATTTATTGCATACTTTAACTAATATATCAATTTTCTTAGTTATATGGCAATAACATTCCATGAATGTAAAACATTGAAAGAATTTATTCAGTGAAAATTTAGTTATCAAATAGAATATGTCAATAGTATCCATCAAAATATGTCTATACAAAATTGTTTCCAATTAATCGATACTTTTTTCACATATGAATGTTATGATCTAACTGGATACTTACACTGTCATAATTTTTTGAACACATACAGTTGTACTCATATATGGTTTACATGATAGTGTCAACTTATTACTTTCTACATAAACAAATAAATGATAGTAGTTTCGAACTATGTTTGTGTTTTATATTTACTAGTTTTGTCTGGATTACATCGCGCAATATATTTTGCATCAGCAAAGTATAGGCAAAGATGATTTTGATTAGGCATTATCTAGATTTCACATTTTGACATTTATATGCCATACTGTAGTATTAGGAATGAATTGGTGGAGAAAACTATCTATAGATTTTATATTACTGTAATTAGTATAAATAAGTAATATAAATATATTGTAGATTTCTGGCAATTGTAGTTCCATGTTTTCATAGGAATAAGCCGGTATTTAAAGTAGGTGAAGTAGCTCCGTGTTGCTAGAAAACCGTTATTAAAATTATTGAAAAAAATTTAGCCAGCTTCTTCTTAAAATGATTTTTTTAAATATGGAATGCATGGTCAAAAGATATAAGAACACCATTTTTTATCGAAATGATTTTCATTTATTTGGGAAAAATGGTAATGAAATGTTTTTTTATATGAAAATTTACAATGTAAATTAAGCCCAGAGAGAAAAAAACTAAAATATGCAAGATGTTATTTCCTCTACTAATTCTTGTTGATTAATGCCCGAGCTTCGAAATTGGAAAATGCAGGACTAAATACCTGTTGGGTTGAGAAATTGGGCAACGACCAATTCTAGTGAAAAAAGCCACGCAATCACCGCATTATTTTTTTTCTTTTTTTTTATATAACCACGTAAAGTATTATATATAGATCTCCGCAGTGTGAAATCTTATCTCTATATATTATTTTTCATGAAGATTGATTGTTAGTCAATGGCAAAATATATTGTTCACTGACCTTGTTTTTTTTAATTAGTACTTAAACCCAGCTTCCAAATTTTGATCCACAATATATGCTGCCAAAGAGCATGCATATAATGACCCTTGTGAATGCATTGAAAATTAGCATATTATATAATACTGCACGATTTATGATCAGTTTAATTGATATTTTTATAATACATTATTACAGAGCATGGCATAGCAACCCAGAGAATGTGTCTACAAAGAGGTCCATCTGACAATGAAGAACGTTGCGCTTATACGGTTTGGAAATACAAAAAAGTCTACATGTGTTTTTGTGTTGGAGACCTTTGTAATGCAGCTAACTCAATAATAGGGATAAAAAATCTACTACTGGTGTTCCTTTGCCTATCTGCAAGTCTTTTGTATAACTTATTCAATTAATAAATTACTAAGGTATCTTTGTAATTTTGTATATTAAAATGTTGGCTGTTAAAATTTTATTAGATATGAGACTAATTTTTTTTAAATTCTATTCTCAAATGTTTATAAGTATTATCCAAAAGTTTATAATGTAAGTTTAGTTCCAATGCAACAAATTAATATTTTTGGGAGAGATTTCTGCAATTTTTAATGTAATTTTTTGTAAGAATCAAATAACTTTGTAGTAGTATTAAAAACATTCAAACTTTATTGAACAATTTCCAAGCATTTTTTATAAATAATTGTAAGAATTTGTTGCATTACTCATGATGATATTTATCAAAGTTATATAAATATGTTATATTAAATATAAATAGCATACTCATGAAAGTGTTTTGTCTCAAATTTATACACAATATTATTTTTGATTATATTCTCATATGCAATATCATTTCTGTGTGTATTCTTTAATTATATACCTTTCATAATAAACAAATATTTTCTAATCATTTCTTTTTAGTGAATATTACTTGCTTTTGTAGGCACTGAAATAAAAACAGGATTTATTTACATTATATTATTATCGAAGTGCTTCAAAAGCTGAAAGCGATCCTTGAACTCTAGATAATAATTCAAACACTACGATTATTAAAAGAAAGAATTTCAGAAGCCTTTAATCCAACTGTATTTGTCATCATATGGTATGCAATGCAACTAAATTATGCTTTAAGCAGTAATGAGATTTTTATGGTGTACATTATTCCTGTTTCTTAATACCTTAAGGAATATTAAATAAATATAAATAACTTTCAATGATAGCCCATCAAAATATATGACGACTGTAGTCTCCATGTTTTATCGAAAACGAATTAGATATAATATCATCGTGTAGAGCTGGAAATGCCGCATATGTTATAAAGATAAATTTAAAAGAAATAATGTTCTAACATGTAAACTTTTGAAGAATTGAGAAAAAAAATCGTGGCAATTATAAAGCGGACCAATCAGCGCCTATTTCACTAATTTTCAGTGTTGCGTTCCACACAGCGACTAGACGAGCTATGTATAGTAGACATGATATGTATAGTTGGGAAACAACAGGGTCAGTTTTTTTAATTGAAATAGTTTTATTTCAAAAATAACTACAAAAAATGTAAATTTAATTAAAATAGTAACATAATACAAATAAGAACAATCAACATTACTTTTTTCAGGATATCTACCTAAATAAAACATTTTTGGTGATTTGCCAACATTTTAGGATTATGGAACCTGCCATTTTTGTTTTCAGGGTTCAGTTTTTTTTTTCACTATCAACTTTATATATTTACTTATACTTGATGACTTGCATGATAATTAGGTATTGTGATACAGTGAACAATAAAACAATTTCGGAGATCTACTAACTATGAAGAAAATAAAACACAATCAATATTGACATATTTTTATTGACTGACTCTTAAGTAGGTACATACATTTTTTAAAAATTAAATACAAATTATGTATGACAATATCTATATTGCGTTAGGTCACATGAAAGCTAGCTGCTGTCAATTGTTATTTGACAACTTATTCATGAACCTCACAACATCAGGCAAGTATGTAATTTAAGAAGCCATGGCATTTGTTTAGGTTTTTAATGCACATAATGTATAAGCTTATATTTAAAAAAGCAATTGTTATTCTTCATTAAACATATCTTTTATTACACTATTAATAGAAGAAATATAATAATTGAATTTTGCATTTATTTTGACGATATCATTAATATTTTTGCTAGGTATTGATTAATTTTTTCATTAAATAATACAAATTTGCAACAGATGAGACTGGATTAACATGATTTTTACATCATTAGGCTAAACCCTAACCCTAAAACAGGGCAGTAAGATCTGATTGAGCTCAAGTGATATTCGATAAAAAAGAATAATACTAACCAACTTTTAAGTAAGTCGTCTCACAAACTAAGTGTAGAAATGTTTAATATTATACAATAGTATTAGATAGTTTCAGAAAATAGGTATCTACTAAATTATACTTAAAAGCGCATTGTAAATTCTGTATGTAATAATACTTAGTGTTTTAACACTATTTTGTGAGAGAATAAATAGTGAAAACGCATGGACAACGATGTATTCCAAATGAATGAAGTTTTTCGATTTGTGGTAAAGATAATATTAATTATTAAATATTTTACATAGTTGGCACCTTATACATTTCAAAAGAAGCATTACAATAGTTTATTGCAAAGATATTTTTAATACTACATTATTTATAATAATTTACCTAAACTTACAAAATATAATGAGTAAAAAACATAAAAAAATATTTAAAGTTTAAAATAACTTAAAGATTATTTTGATCCAACAGGCTAAAAAACTTGCCGTAAAATAAACTGTTTTAAAAATATTAACTACTAAAATAAACAAAAATTGTCATGCACAATGAACATTATGTCTATGAAATATCTGACAAAATAAGCTAAGGCATTCTAGTGAGACTATGCACAATAACTATTTCAAATAGGTAAAGAGATTCTTTAAATTCTAAAGCAAACATTTTATATGTTTACTTTTTAAAGGGTACAAACAAAAAAAATAATAAACTTAATTTATGAAACATGAAATAAATTTATTGGCACATTGACTTACCACGCCATCTATCATTTAAAGTCAAATCTTATACACATTTCATCGAAATTTGTAGAAAAACAAAATATTAACTAGGTAGGTAGAGATTAATACGTTAGTATGTATGAGAGCTTCAAGATGCTATTTACCCAGAATCATATAAGCTGTGATAGATATGAGATCTTCCAAATAAATATTTAATACCATTATTGTTGAAAACAAAACTGGCATAAGGTCAGACAATGTTGATCTATACAGATGATACAGAATACAATTGAGGATCTTTTGAATATTTTACTGTATTGCTATTAAGAAAATTAGTATCTGGAATTGACATAAGACAAAATAATTTTAAAAATGAAATGAAAAATAAATATAAATTCATCTACTCCGTATGACAAATTTACTGACTATACTCTATATGACATGTACTCCATATGACATATTTACTGTTTTAATTGAATATCATTAAACTATATGTATGCCTTTGTTTAACTGAGATAATTAGCAAACATCGCCTCCATGGCCAAGCTAAGCGATTGACTGACAGCTAATTTTCGAGAAAAATCAATTTATCAAGAAACATGTAAGTCTTTCCTTTGTGGTGAAATAGATCTTAATGGTCAAAAGAAATTTAGCAAACATGAATATTTACGCATTTTAGTGATATTCTTATTAATAAATTTGATATTCCAAATAATTATTAAACAGTTATTTCCTCATACCTTAAAAAAACAACGATTTCAATATATTCAGAAAACTATCTTGAATTATTAACCAACAGCATCACTATTTGGGTAATCTAAATGCTCATGTAACTTAATCTAAATTCATTTACAGAATATTTTTTGTTATATTGCAATATAAAAGTTGTCTTATGTTCTCTAAGAATCTTTTAAGACTTTTTTCAGCAGACTGAATACTTTTTTAATATTAGATATGAGGGAATAAAATCTTTAAGCACACAGAATTTCTTATTCATAAAATATTAAGCTGATTGGAAGTAATTCATGTATTCTGCAAAATGATTTTTAACTGTGGAAGAATTAATAAACTACTAGCATTATGATGGCTCATTTTCTACGTCCTGAACCAGGGAGATGTTGTACGTATGCTTCCTAGACGATTGGCATGGAGTCCATTCTCTGCCCTATGCCTCTGATTGGCTAACAGAGCTCTCACATGAGGAATTTCATGGTGGAACAATTCTCCATGGGCGTTGATTCTTTCAAGAGCTTCAACCGCATCGATTCCTTCTAGTAAATATGGATCTGAAATGTGATTTTCTGTAACAAAAAAAACATAAATTCATTAACTCCTCTTATCTACTCAAAATAGAAAACATATTTCAATCAATAAACTATTGTTTAATAAAGAACTTTGTATATTATAAATCCAGTTTTAGATTAATAAGAATTATTTTTCAAACTACCAGCAGGGAATACTTTACATGAAATAGTTATCTAAATTATTACAATTATTTAAAAAACAGTTTGTCTATTTATATTGGTTAGTTGGAGAAATTGCCTTTCAGAGAAGTATTTTTTTTAAATAATACTGCACATTCAGTTTAAGATGAGTTTTAGTCTGTCAGGTATAAGTATGCTAAAATAATATTAAATCACTAGTGATAAACAAAGAATATTGTTATAACACACAAAATCGTAAAATTTTTAAATATAGAATATAGAAAAATATTTGGGAGACCAAACAATTTATTGAAGTGTTTTATTATCAAATAAATATATCATTTCTTTTATTTTTCGCCGCAGTACGGCGCTAAAAGGTTTAACACAGCTTATGACAATTTCATATAGGTGGTCTTTTTTTTATTATTAACCTGCAGCATCACTTGTTGGGTAATCTAAATTGGGTGAATAAATAAAATAGTTCAGCATGCTTTATAATGGTTATTTTTTTATTAAAATAAAATTCAAATAACTATTTAATCTTATCGACGTTTCACCTTTCCTTTAAGTCACTTATAGATTTTTACCGGCAATTTTATAAAGTATACATATGACATATTATCTACTTTATTTCTATTTGATTTCGATTTCACGGACTATTTTAATATTAAGGAGTGAAATAAATTTGGAGCAAACGTTTGGTGTTGCAAAATTTGGATGAAATGAGCACAGTATCAATTTTTTTTTTGTTTTGAATATGTTTGACAATGCGGATTTGTTTTATAACCAGTCGTTAGTCATGAGATAAAGAATTATCATTAAGATATATACTCTGGATCTAAAAAAAAATATATTTGAAGAAGAATTTGTATCTGGGAATTGTTCTTTGCTTTTGCTTGAACGATTCTCGTGATTCGTCCAAAAAAACGTCATAGTCATGTATACCGCCAGGAGTGAACTAAAAAAATATGTGTTAAGAAGTCTTAAATTATACGTAAGATTTTGTTATTTATTCAAGTCGGTAGGCGATCATAAGTAGGCAGAGATTATCTAAAATTCATTTGTATTCATTAGACGTTACGAAGAGATTTTGTTGGTAATGTTCGAAAACATCTACTTGAATACTCTTCTTGGAGTGGTCATTAGGTTACTTACTACCTGAAGCACGTCGGGCACGTGCTTTTAAAATGAAATTACACACTTACGTAAACATAATACAATACGAAGAAAGAAGCGTAATTTAATAAAGTAGACCATGCAGGGCCAACTTCTTGGGCTTAGGATTAAGTCTTGAGGTAAAAAATAAAATCGGTGATGAAGTAGTAAAGACACAGACATTTTTTTACCATTTCCGCTCTGGAATTGGAGCATATGGACACTTTGTGAATATATCCGTCACAGAAATGGAGTATTTGGATATCCGCGATATTAAAACATGCCTGGACAGATTTTCAAACGAGAATTCGGTGTCAGTGAGGATTTCTAAAAATCCGGCAGCTTTGGGAGTCGAACATGAAATCTCCGGCTCTACTTATATGATAAATATGTTGAATTAATAATAAATTATCGGATTTTTACTCCCTTCCAGATTTTATGGGTATTCTTTTTTTAGCTCTCACGCTACCTTAATTTTTTACTTCTGCCCCCCATGATTCGTGTGCCTGGAGCAGTTCACTCCGACGACTCCTCGGTAGCTACGCCACTCCTTAAGTATAATGTATCAATTAATTAAATCAGAATTTTCTCGATGAATCTCTATTTTACAACAGTTGAATAATTTCCTTCAATCAACGTGTAAATTCGTAACGAGTAAAATCTACTGGAAAAATGATGACCGATAAACAGTCCAGATGAGAAATAACCGAAATAAAAGAAGCCCTATAGTTATATATTTATGTTGTATGTAGCTTCTAATAGCATGTTATTATAAAGACAATAAATTTAAAACCCTAACCGTAACAGCCCAGGTAGCTACGTACGATCTAAATATTATTTCTTCACGAATTCCACACAGATATAAATCAAAAGAAACGATAAAACTATCATAAAACAAAGTCGTGATACAACATTGACGTTGTGAAAATTTTATTGAAAGGGTTTTATGGTGTCTCTGTTAATCAATTATTGTTTTATGAAGTAAATAATGCAAGAATCTACCGTATTAATTAATACTAATTATTGTTTTATGAAGTAAATAGTGCAAGAATCTACTGTATTAATTAATATTAAATACTAATTCAGAGGTAGTTTAATAATAGATTTTACCTTTGTAATAACGAATTATTTTATACAAATCTATATACCTACCATAGTATAATAAGATATGGAAAACTATTTGAACGGAGATAAAGCATTGAAAATTTTAAAATATACAAGGTGAATCGTGGAAAAAATCGTTTTTCTTATATAACATATTGACAGCTTAACAGTCGCGATTTTTGCTGAATTTCGCAAAAAATGTGCAAAAAATTGACATAACATTTTATCGTCTCACACATTCACAATTAAACTAAATCGTATTCCAGTTATATCATATAGAAAAGAAATGTATAAAGCAAAACTTACATATGAGTTCACGGCCACTAAGCGGTTAATACAAGACTAGATACAATAGGATTATCAGGAACCAAGTACTACTGTACAGTTAAAAATTGTGTTCGTATCGTAAGTTGTGAGTTGTTAATTATTTCCCCCAAATTGGATTTATTTATTTCAGCATTTGGCAAGAATATTATAATATTAGTATGCTTTTTTGTGATCGAGTTTTATCAGTTGATATCTTCAGTACCAATTTTAATGGTACAAAAGAGTAAACGAGAAAATTATGATAATACTATTTTCTACAATATAAGTATACTACTAGTAAACTGCTACTGTTATAGAGGATATATCTCACTACCAATTGTGCACTGATAATAAATTAACATATTTTAAGAGAGCATTTAGTTTAAAAATTTTAATACAATACTATAAACCACTGTTTCTCGACCTTTTTTAGGCAGTGACATCCCCTTTGAGGTAATTGAACTCAACTTCTCGTTTCTTTTTTATGTCACATAACTTCCTTCATACAATAATAATTTTTCGTTTTTTTACCTCACGTAATTATGTATATTCAATCTGAATTTTATTCCGTCTGTATCTCTCTTAGAGTTTGGTACGCCTTCCCAAAAAAATATTTTTTGTTGGTGCCTCCCATGAAGGGCTCTAGACTTGATCGAGCAATGCGATATAAACTTTGTTAAAATATCGCCACATTGTTTTATATGTTCCCGCATATTAAATAATGTATAATATAGTTATCAAGACCGGCTTATGTGATCAGGAGATTTTTAAGTGATTATCAGTTCAGTTGAAAATATCGTAAAAATAAATATTCAAATGTCCAGTTGTTATTTTAATTTGTCATACATAATGTTTCGCTGAAGATTAAGAGAATAGAGAATTAATTACATCATAAACTGCGGTAATAGGATTACATCTGTCATTTCGTAATGACATTTTATACCACCGACTATTTCAGTAATAAATTACTTATATTACACTATCAATTTTATTCACTGAAACTTTATAAGTGGTAGATTTCTAGGTGTGTTAATAATCTCACAAGAAACTTATATTTAATCTCCGGTAGACTAGTGTAGATGTGATGTTCATTACCGCCTATTTCTCGAGCTGTATATATTTAAATGTTTGCAATTCTTGCAGGGTTAAACGTTCAGTGATATAATCATAGAATATGTTTTAGCATACAATTAAAAATCGTATATTTACTTACGTATCCTGAGTTTTTGTTTCTACAAAAGTTCACAAAAGCGTTGTTTGTAATCAGACTGCATTTATTTGACTACGCAGCAAAAAATATTTTAGGTAATTGATCCCGAGAGATTGCGTTAAAAACTGATATGCACTTAACGTTGTTGTAACCCGGGATAAACTTAATTGAAATCTTATACCAGGACGAGTTTATGTATACAAAATATCTAAGAAGTAATGTGTTGTAAGTATTGGAAGTTTTCATTTCTAACGTTGACGTTTGACTAGTAAATACAGTATTTGTTATGTTATAAGTACTGTTAAAACAACATGACATACTAATAGCAAATAAACATAACGAGTAAGTAATGTAAAAAATCGTAACAAGTAAGTAAGAACAGCTGTGCTGTAATATACTTCTATGGTCTACCGAGTTTTCCATTAGCGTTAACGATAACTCAAATGGAATGAGAGTAATTTTATTCCTAATGACAACAACGTATTTTTGTCTGTTTATCTAAATGTTAAACTAGGGAACTATAAAATAAGTTACCATACGTGGTGTAAAATTATATTTTTGTTTTTCTCGAATTAAGAACGCAAAATAATTCTTTTACGGCCGTTTTTCCTATGCGAGACACAGGACGGCAATTTATAACGATCTACTGCAATATTGCATGTTTCTCAGTACATGCGTACACCATCTTAACCAACTATTTTATCCATTAAAATTTGAAAAAAAAATTCTCACTCAATTGCCACTTTTTAAAAATGTAATTTAAAATTTTATCCATTACCAATAGGTATATATAATAGTTTAATAATGAATAGAACTAGTCAATTGATTTAAATATTGCAATTAATGGACTTCTAGTAGGAAACTATATTTTATACTATGACTGAGATTAGATATTTTTTACATTTACCTCGCGTTCATTTTTAGTCAGAACTACTATTAAAAAGAAAATTTGGCTTATTATTACCAAAATGGTCAGTGTATCCTTCGGAGTCACTTTTTTCATTGTGACCATAGGGTACAAGTGGTACGGAAGGTGGAATGAATAGTCCTTCAGGCCACAAAGACTCGGCATTTGGTGAATCCACTCTGTAGGGAGACGCTGGAAGAACTGGTACGCTGAATGGGTCTAAATGACCTGAAAATATAAATAAAAAACAGTATCTAGCTTGAATGATGGTTAGAAAGTAAGTGAGTATTTTAACTAGAATCTTTTATAATGTTCAGGAAAAGCTATAGTTATAACATCAATGACAGGAATCGATTTGAGATCATTTCAGTTAGTTATTCCCGATTCAATATCAGGGAGTACCGGGGATTTTAAAGATACAGCGAATCGATATGGAGGTATTTTAAATAGACAATTTTTTATATACTTTATTCTTTTATGTGTATATGTAGTCAATTTTTAACGAAACTCTCAGATTGCGATATAATATGTGCTATAAGCAATCGTTTTTAACACGATAAGTTATAAAAATATCCATGTTTTCGGCATATGCGGGATTTAAAAAAACACTTTTGTAAAAAATACATTATTAATTTTATAAAAAGCATAGAAAGTTGAGGCAGAGATTATGTAAAATAGAGTATATTTTCTCAGTAAGGATTCATTAAAAATACCATATAACTGGGAAACTTTCGACATTCGACTTACTGAGAGTGTCGTCAGCAAATGATGTTTGGGGATGTGATGAAATAGAGTTTCCATGTGCCAACCCTCCGTAAATTGGGAATGGTATCGAAGGTTTTTCTCTCGGGTATCCTTGAAATCCGACGTTTTCCTTGTAAACTGACGTAGGCTTACTGGCATATCCTAGAATTTAGTGAAGGAAACAGATATGTTAATTTGGGCTTTGTGTTTCAAAATTTTTTATAAATGCATATTTTATATATCCTTAATTGAAATTCTTAGAATTGTGGCTACATGTAATATTTTGAATATATATCGACTATCGAAAGGAAAAAGGACGTAACTCTCAATTTCTCAAAATAGCTTTTATTGGATAATCAGGATGTATACAACTTAATAAACGTTCAATCAAAATGATATAAGCTGAAAATGCCAAATTGGTATTTAACTTTAATTTTGAAAAAAGAATGTCATGTGAAATTTGCGAACAGAAAAAAGGGCTTCCAAAAAAATCAAATTTATTGGTTTTTATTAAATAACTTATTTAAATCAAATGAAATCAACATTATATTTAGTGAAAATACACCAAATTTAGTCTTCGTGCACTTCAAGGTTGTCTATGTAATGTTTTGGCTTTGGCTCAAAATTTAAATAAACGTTTTTTGTGCCTGTAAAATTTATTCCATGTGTGCTATGTCCTTTCGTCAGTCGATATATATTTGAGATATATATGTACATATATAAATATCACATAAGGACCTGATATGGTATAAAATATACTCGAAATAATGTATATGTACGGTATAAAACATAATTTAGAACAAAAAAATAAAAATATATTTTGTTATCAATATTTTCGATTGAGTCAATTTTTTTTACAGTAAATAATTATATTTATTAATCAAGTTATAAATAATTGACGCAACATTAACGAGTATAGTTTATTGAACTAAAGCTGTATTTTGTAACGGTAATATGCCATATTTTTAATTTCGATTACGAGATACAAATATAATCAAAAATCTGCCAATAAAACAATGAAAACTCGCTGCTATTACTTAATGTTGCCAACAAGATTAATTGCAATTAGGTATATAAATACTACGATCAAGTTGATTATTTACCAACTGACATCTCGCCCACGAAAAAAATGTTCTTTAAACATCGGCTATAAGTGCCATTGGAAAAATGGGTAAGCACGTTTCATTGTCAGATAGATCTTTGTTTATTTAGTTTGTTTGATTGACACGTCAAATCCACTTACACATCATCAAATGTAGTATGACAACAGAGTGGGTGAATCTTTCGAAAACATTAAATATATTACCATCTGAATACGAATAAGTGTCACAATAATTAAATATTAAAATGAAATAAATAATAAACCGACACTTGACAAAGTGGCGTCTAGAAGTGTTCACCTGCGAGTTATGTATATTTTAAATCAAAAGCCGGGAAGTCATAAACATTCATTGTTTCTCTCGTCTGGGTCAACTTCAAGTCATAATTATTATTTTATATATGAAACTTATTATTATATTTAATATTTTATTTAATTTAATATTAATATATTGATTCAAAGGTAATATTTTTTCTCAGTGATTAATATACTACCAATCGTAAGGTTGACTTGGAATAACAACAAAAAAAAATAACTTAATAATCTTATGTATCTATCATGGGATATTTTAAATATTTGATGATAAAGTACAAATTATATTGTGTATTTTTTTATGATTTTAGAGGTATGTTTGAATATTGATGTGTTTGAAAAACATACTTCAGTTCTTTGGAGAAATTTCAAAATTATTAAATACTTAAAAGCATTAGGAACATCAACATTGCTTCGATTGCTTTAAATTTTCATAACCAACGAAAACAATCTTCTCGTTTATATAATAATAATAACAATATATAAGAATTAAAACTTCACGGACATACTAAATTAAACTTGCTCTGTATTTAACTTTGTGTGTGTATTATGCTATCAGAATTATTCGTTATGGCTACAAAAGTGGGAATAATCACATATTACAATAAAATTAAATTTAACCTTGATGCAAACTCCTAAATCCCGCAAACCTATGTCCCTCAGGCCGTAGTTTTATCCGGAATTGGCCGTGAGTAGTTCGCTCAGCGACGGCGATCGGTGCCAAATCTCCGACGCCGTGCGAAAAGCTTCGAGCGGGCGTCGCGAAGCTTACGTGAGAACTGAATCTCGGCACATGAGGCGCTGACGTCGTCACGCTGAGGCTCGCCATTATTAGAGTGACAGAAGTCAGAAGTCGGCCTTGGGACGTGTGGACTCCATGCCAAAATGTCACCTGCAAAAAAAAAAAGTATAAATATTTTTGTACGAATGTATTATAATTATATTTAAATAATAAATTTATAATGTCCTACCAGCGACTGAGAAATTAGTGCGCATGTTTTTTAACTGAAAGTTGTGGATACAAATACATCATTTGTATATTTTTGTATTTGTAAGGAATTGAAAAAATGTAAGTCTTCATTCAATGGAAGTTTATGAGCTTCACTTCGGAGTGGGCTTAGTTAAAATATAAATGATTACTGTTTTTAAAATCCTTCAAATATGTATTTAATTTTAAGTAAGGACATAATACGAGCACGTCCTTATATACGACCTCCAAAAATATATTATCTTTCCATTCCAGAAGATTAAAATCACGAAGCCCGGCAGTCAAAAGGTTAGGTTAGGTTACGGTTCGATTCTCGCAGCTGCCGGTTTTTTTTTAATCCAAAGGTGTTGGATGACTGGGTGCTCTTGATTAATTGCTTAATAACAAATTCTTATAAAATTTCAAGACATGTCTTTGCATTGTGGAATTGAATATGTTCCATATTTGGAGGGGATTTTATCACACTGTGTGGATTCATATACTCCAACTTCGTAGCCGACATGTTATTTATCTGTCATTTATATGAATAACGAAAATTCGACCAAAAACATTAGAACGATTCTACGAACGTAACATAATGTTACCGTACAAGTTATTGTTGACATGTAAATAAATAACCTTGATAGATTGAGGTATATCAATATCAACAGAAATCAAATCGATCGATGTCTACATGTTTGCGATGCATAGATATTGCCTTATTAGGGCGATGTCAATTCATAGACAAGTGAGAGGATTAATGTTTTCACGGTTCCGTCGAAACAAAATAAATTGGTTCAGCAGCTGTGAGTATACTGTAAACATGAATCACGACAAAAGTTTGCAAATTCAATGAATCAACTTCAGTCGATTTGCTCCAGTGGTGGAGTAAAATATTAATCATAAAAATAAATCAATATAAGGTATTTAATTTAATGTCAGAATATTTTTAGAATTTCAATTCGTCAAATACGAGTACACGCAATCTACTAGAGAGGTTCCACAACCTGTACGATATGCGTCGTATAAATCGTATTCATGTAACAGAGCTAGCATTCATTTGTTCAGAATGTGGATATATTCATCACAATCTATGAGATGTCTTAGATTGATATAGCCCAGACTGCAGGTGGACTGTAGGTGTATGTGTACTATTATTACACATTGTCTATCATCAAACCTTTGTAAGAAAACAACGATAAAATCAAGAATTTTTACCACACCTTAACAGTCATGCATTGTATCTCGTGTCATCTTGAACTAATATTTGGTAGTAAGCTTATTTAATGTGCACTTGACAAGTGCGGGTAAAACTGATGCCATGAAATATATGCACAGAGTTAATGAAATATTTGTTTAATAAATAAGTATTTAATTTATTCATATTCGTGATGCTTAAGCAAATTGTGAACGTGATTGCATTACGAAGGTTGTGCTTAATTGGAGTACCTACTACACAAAAATAAAAGATATACATCTTTCGTATAATATCATAGTATTATAAATTTAACGCCTGTGATTTCTGTAAGGCGTGGTTTTTTGTGCAATATCTATGCACTGCAATTGCTTTGCTCCAAAAAAAGTTTTTTTTGTTTTAAAAAGCTTAACCCACTCATCTCTAGTACTCAATTCAAAATTAGAACCTTGAAAAACAATTGAAGAGAGAATGTGATTTGAAAAATGAACGCAATTAATCATCCCAAAAAGTATAGCAGTGAATTCTTAAAACAACACGTAACGGGTACTATTATTTCGGAAAACACTTCGTGATAATTGTGGGCTTCTTGGGGTTGCCCAATTGTGTATTATAAGATGCATCATGTAGCCATAAATTATGTTAATGACACGTAGCTTTATTTACAAGACATTCAATAGTCTTTCGAGGTCATTAAGTGTATCGACTTTTAACAATCTTTGGATGCATTGATTGCAATTTTCTGCAATCGCTTTGATTGATCGGACTATAGCATTATGAATTATCATTTCTATAACCTTTTTCACTCACGAATACGAGATTTCATTAAAAATGTTGTATGGTATATTAATTATGATAAAATCTTTATCGGCGAAGTAAAAATAAGTTTAAATGAAATTCAAATTGTGTCCGTATAATTTGTATGCATTCTAGACACGAAAAGGATCTCTTTCGAAAAAGAATAAAATTTATTTAACATTATTTTTTTGCTTACATTATCTAAAAAGTATCATGGGAAATATCCTTATGTACAGAACTTTTTTTTTTTTTTAATATTCATTTTATTTCTCCTTGGGTGGAGATATTAAGCAAAATATCTTTTCAACTCCAAAGGTGGACTTTACGGATCTCAACAATCTGAAGAGATCTGTGCGGGAATTGAAGCATGTTTTATTGTTATTCGCTTTTGAACTAAGTACATTTTAAATAACATTTTATATTTAGGTATATTTTATATAACGTATGAGGTGTAAATGGGGCCTTACACACATTTTATTTTTAATTTGTAACTGTCAAAACCTCATGAGCAATCACAATTTTGGGCATTTTTAAAAAGCTGTTTTTGTAGATCGTATTTTAAATATTCCAGATTTATCTCTATGGAAATTGTAATTTTCAATCAACATTTAAATGTCTCTGTATTTTTAAATTTTTAATATTTTTTGCAATGATATTGATAATTTTAATGATCCTATAATAAAGCAAACTTTAACTTTACCATTTCCTACTAGGTAGCTATTTTTATCTCTATAAGCAAGTAATTCTATACTTTAATTAAATAATTGACTAGAAGAACAAAGGTGGGATTCAGTAGATTTGAACGTCTCAACGTGATATACAAATAGCTAAAGCGATCTTACACAATGTTTCAAGCATGAGTATTCGATCAATGTATTCGCGCAACACTCACATATGCATGCAAAATGTTGACTCAACTCAAGAAAAAGTGTGCATGTCAGGTATAACAAGAATAAATATAAAATGGTTCGAGCTGACAGTAGGTGATATAATTATTAGTTTGAACATTCAAGTACCGTGGATGAATAAAAATTAAAACGATCTATGAAGAAAATTATTCATATTATTGAAATCCATAATAACACTAGTAAGTTTTTGACCGTAGGAATAAATTAAAACACGGTAATAGAATAGTAGGATAACGTTACAACTCATACAACAAAACCGAGATTACTACGGAAATACGATAAATTAAAAACATCTGTTTTTAAAGGTAAACAGTTTATATGATTATTCATTGGGTATTTTAATCATTTGGCTGGCAACAAGTCCTATAAAAAAATGACATATCGAAATAATTAATCACATTATGGAATCCATATGACTCTACATTCGAAGAGACATTACATTTAGTGTTACAAAATTATCAAATTTTTTAACCATGCCGTTCTGTAATTAGAGGATATAGATATCCGCAATGTGAAGGTATAATAAAATCTATCAATATTCCAAAAGTATATGGGTTTGTGAGTAATTTGACGTTTACGTCGTATTATAAAATCGATCATGGAGATTGTACACATACATCTACCAATGCAGTCTGCCATATACAAAGTCCATTATTTTCAACGATGGCAACAAAATTGGTTTACGATCACATTTTAACTAAGCGTTAATCCTAACCGATTATGCAACCAACTTTAAACGGATTAAACTAGATCCACTCGATGTGCCGTTTTATATCGAGATATCGAAGTCACGACTCAGCCATCCTCAAGTACACAGCTTCCTTGGTCAACAAAAGATTTAATCAGCTCCTTTCTTGCGCCAAGAAAACAAACATGAAAAATTTGAAATGAGTCATGATGGAAGTGGCCACCATTGCGAGATTTCATTTGATTAATTTGCGATAAACTGAGATATATTTTCGACACGATAAATTATTTAACATAAATATGTTGTACCTATACGCATTCGTGTATAATTAAAACTATGTTCTGGACCTGAAGGGCAATTGATAACTATCAGATAAATACCGTCCATTGGTTATAAGCAATATCTTGATAATATACCAAACACATTGTTATTTTTAAGTAGGCCTTACGTATAGGGCACGTACCTACATACATAGATACAAAAAATATTGCACTGTTAATTTTTATTACCTATAAAAGGCGTGTAATGTTAAATATATTACATATAAAATAATACTTTTTCCTGCACGTTAGAGAATATGGTCCTCTTATGTTTAAGCGATGTATCATGCCAAATTTATTTTAAGAGAATTTATGAACCCTTTCCCAATTCTACTAGGAGTAGTATTTTGTGTTGAAGTACATATTGAAAATAAATATATCTTTATGTGTCCAGATGGTTAAAATTGCTGTTGTACAAAGTTAAGTACTTGTATACATGTATAGTGAATTAAATTCCGAGTCAAACTTATAGATGGAATTTCGTGATTGAATTGCAGCTTTCATTGCAGATTTCAAGATTTACTATCGTAATATTTAATTATATGTCATTGATTAATTTATGGGGATGTTTTGCTTCAGTCTTAGTGATATATTTTATCAATGAATTGTCGATGCTAAAAGATCAAATTTTAGCTTCTCCAGATTATAATATTTCACGTGTATTTGTCATTAATTAATAAAGTATTTATTTGATTAAGCTCCGTTTCAGAATTGTGGATATTTTGTATTAAATAATAAATATTTCATTCATTTTGGGCATGCTTTCTTATTGTAGCTTAAAACTGATGAGGAATATGTATTTGGTGACGCATTTTTTTCGACTTATGCGTGGTCTTATTGAT